>BPLR01017408.1:0-68312 GCA_021605095.1 Caerostris extrusa
TAATTTAAAAAAAAGATCAAGCACAGTTCACACATTGATTTCCCTTATATTACCAGCTAGTATGTTCCACTCTTGTTTGATGTTCTGATTCCCACATTATTTATTATTTCCTGAGAGAAGAAGGAAGTCCTCATTGAAATAAGCACTGTTCAATTACTATTTAATTACCCAGGTTTTTACAATTAAATGTTTAATTCTCAGGAAGATAATGTTTCCAGTTCACTTTCTAATCTACTGTATATCTCATATAGTCAGTGGTTTGCCTTCGATTTGCCTTGCCTTCTCTTAGGCCATACTATTTGTGAACTAGTATGAAGTATTTTCACATGGCTTTTGTCTCAGTAATTATAGTGTTGAGTACTGAATCTTATTTGTTTCTTGCGACTGATAAGCGTCATCTCAATTCTGGAATTCTCACCACTTTTACATGCGTTTTTGTGGAAGCAAAGGTAAATATAAATCACTCTGACTGTATTTCGTTTTCAAACTCATGCCTCTGATTTCATTTTTAAGAAACTAAGGAAAACAAGAATGGAGAAACCAGATGTTCTCTTTTCCATCGTTATCATTCCAGTGGATTCAAGCGAGGTCGGTAGAATAAGCTGCCAAACATGTGAAGATGTGTAGCACTTAGTTACAGAAGTTCGAGAGCACGTTCTTTTTCTTTCAGATTGTCACTGTGTCATAGCCATAATCTCGGCAAACTGATCATTTGGGCACACTGGCAAAATGAAATTATCACTTTCCGCTTTGACAAAATCTGTAGCGGTTATAAAAAGTTAACAACTTGTTAGCACCTTTAAGTTGTTACTATGTTCATTGGTGTAAACAGCACTGCTGCTTCCGACGACTAACTTTGATTCCGGTTTATCGCCACGATTATCAACATGATAACTTTGCGGTAACTTCTTTGGCTAACAAACCAAAGGTGACTCTGTATGCTTTGAAGTTCAAGGGTTCCACAGGCTACCCAACTGGATCTGTGAATCACGCAGGTTAAGCACTATGTAACTTTACCAGGTTGAAAGCAATAACACCAGAGTGGGTTTCATGTGTTGAGTTCACAATCAAACTAAGGAAAAATTACCTGGCAACAATCTCCGCGCCTTTCAAATTCAGTAATAGTGATCTGTTTCCTGGCGTTCCTGTATCTCTATCTTCATTGTTACTAATTCTATTCAATATTTTAAAATCGTGAAAAGTGACTATAACATAATAAGAAACTGTGTTTTTCTTGCATCTCATTCAGTTGCGAAAACCATGTCCGTCAATGGTGTGTCTTTATCCATTCACTTTGACGAATTAAAACAATTATTTTATGAATTCTTCATACGTGTATAACTCTATCATGTCAGTTCTTGAACCTGTAACTTGGGGTGTTGTTATTCAGTCTGTCAAAAAACTAAGCAGCATTTAATAGTGATTGTTTTTGTTTTGATTCAAGTAACCTGATATCAATTTTCATTTTATTCTCCTCTTGATCATCTTTAACTCATCATTTGAAATACCGAAACATGACACATATAGCGATTCTATAACTCTCTCGCCTGCATTAATTCAAAATCTTCGTAAATCTAAAATCGTTAAGGAAGTTAAGCCGCTTTGATCATGGCAATTCGAAACGCTGCTTCTTTGTCTGATTCTACTTTTAACTTCACAAGCCTGAAGAAAAAATTCAATTCAGTTCTTTTCAGTGTTCAAATGACAACGTAATTGCATTTACATTACCACTTCTAACGTGTTATACGACAAATTCACCATCATTTGAAGCCAGAAAATGATTATATTCAAATCAAACCTATGTTTGCTATCTTCATTAATTTAACTTTGACGTTGTGCATCGTCCAAATCTTTTATGCGCGCCTTCTCATTGTCATTAAAGATATTCAAAACCCGGGTAATAAAATTAAAAAAATAAATGAGTCATCACTGCTACTTTATGTTATGCGAAGGTCTTCCTGACCAAAGTTAGGGGTATGCGCCCTCTTGGCTACAGTTGCCCCATCAATACGGATAGCCCCAAATCTCAAAAAACCTGTAAATTCATTTAATTAAAGTTTTATTACTGAATTCAATATTTAAAAAAACTGTATTAACATCAGTGTCATCTTTTACAGGTTCGGCTCAATCCATTTCAGACTTGGTGGATGGAGATCAAAATGGCACCCCATGAACGTTTGAAATTCGGGCGAGATATATAGGAGGTATTGCTTCAATATGAAGGAATTGAAAAACACGATATTTATTCTATTGTGAAACGGGAAGCTAATGCCGGCGGCAGGGTGGGTGGAAGATCTTCGTTCTTTACAACAGCCATTCCCTCTGCCCATCATTCTTCATATTTTGTTTCACTACAGCATTTATTTTACTTTGTTGCCTTACAGCTCTTTTTCAGCTCATAAACTTCATTCACCTCTGGAAGACTATTGCAGCCTGCCCTACCTGAGTTTTGGGAACTGTGGCAGCATGTACTCTGGCGCCTGCCCAATCGGGTGTTTATTCTGGCGGCTACAATAGTGTTAAGGGGTGACATGCACTCCACCTCAAATGAGCGCTACTCTCCACGTGGCTGCGCATCGGCGACACGCGCCAATACCGAGAAAAGGTTGTTGGTGATTCTGTTTGCTGCCGCGCGCTCTCTCGCTGCTGGTTCCGACACGACAGCATACCACAATGCAACACCGTCTTCTGGAGTTGATTCTCCCGAAAGTCCTTTACAGTTTCCATGTTGCACAATGGCGTCTCTGGCTCCAGCACGGAGATATGTCATAAAGCCTAATCCTACTATATTCAAACACCTCTGTAAAAGATTCCTTTATTAGAAAATGAAGCGCTCTATGGTGTGAATGAAATTCTCAGCAACTCCCAAGTGTTCTTCAGTACCCTCTAAAAATTTTCAGGCCATACCAAAATTCAATTCAATGGAAATACAGGTTTCAATAATATTTTAGAGATGTAACAATACCCTTTTATCATTTGTATTAAACTATATAAAAATATCTTGCATTCACGGCTTCTGTTGTATATAATAATTTGCGTTCTGTCATATTTAAATATCTTAATTTAGAATGCTTGTCTTTTATATTAGATCTGTGACTACCTACTGGTGATATGCATTAAATCGCTGATCTTAGCTGAATTTCCATTTCACTTGCATATTAAAATGCTATAGTAACTGAGTGACGGTTATGACATACAGCAAGTACATAGTTTTTGACAATCAGGGTTTGGTTTTGGTTTGCCAGCACTCTGCTGTCGTGCACAGTGTTTGGGCGGGACCAAGACTGCTTGGGCTCTATGGGCATACCGGGACCTACAATTTAATACCTGAATGTACCGAGCCACTACAGGCATCCATGGCCTTACCACAGCCAGAATTCGAACCTGAAGCACTGTGAGTATCAAAGACTTGCCAGAGAGCTGAAAGGCCACCAAAAATCAGAGAGAAGGATGACCAAAGTCCGAGTGCTCTACCTAACACTGGCAACAGCATACATTTTAAAAATCTTTTGCTGTATTTTCCCTATTACATGTTTAGGTTCTACATGGCTCAAAAATATTAAAACTACGATGTCAACTGACGATCGTCTTCTCGCTAGATCTGCCGGTTTATCCATTTAACATACTAACTCCATGGCATGTGCCCATGGTGGGACAGATCCCTCTGTCTACTGGAAGAAATTTCGGACAGGAGAAGTGTTTCTTTCACTGGTTTATAATTATCTCGTCCTACCTTCACACGCTTTCCTGCAGTCCGCAATTAGAGCGGGATTTGGGGTTTGCGAGTCGCGATTCGATCCACTACCAACAGCGTAATCAACATGGTACTCACAGGACTCGAATCCGTGTGGCACCGATCGCAGAGGAAGCTCTGTTTAATAAACATATATTAAAATAAAAAGAATGTGGACAAACGTCACTACAGAGAACAGGAAGGAAGAAAATATCTTTGTAACCTAGTGAACTCACCTTGAAATACAATCTTTGCCGCATACTTCTGTCTAATGAAACTGAACGAATTAATGAAGTTGATAATTACTATTTTTGGACAAATGACTTTTTTTAGTGAATGAATGGGTGGGTGGTTTGGTTTGGTTTGGTTTGTCGTTCTACGGTCATTTTATTCACACGTTGGGTAATTAGACCGGGACCTACAGTTTAAAGTGGACTCCAGAACCACTCACAAGCATTCATGCCCCCGCCAGGATTTGAACCAAGAAACCTGTGATACCAACAGCCAGACCGCTAGCCAATTGGCCATCAGCCAGAAAGTAAGAAAATATCTTTAACCCAGTGAACTCCATAGAAATACAACCAGAAAGTAAAGTTTTTATATCGTAACTAAGTTTTCATAGATTAAAAAAACATATTAATTTGTTTAAAGCTTAAGAGTGTAACAAATGAATAACCTTAAATTAAAATCATACATATATATATATATTATTAATATTATTATTTAAAAAAAACACTTTACACTATAAAAAAAAAAAAAATATATGACCACAAAAGATGACTAAATAAAATATAAATCTATTTTTATAATAAAATATTAAATTGTAAAAGGTTTCTTCAAATCTAATAGGAAGAAATTTTCGATGCAGTTGGTGTTTGCCGCTCTTAAAATAGCAAAATTTAAGATGAAGTATTTAATCTCGGATCCTATAAATATGCAAAAAAATGTACAAGAAGAAGAAAAAATAGAAGAAGATTTGAATAGCAAATTTAAGATGCCGGCCATATTTTGTAATAAAAATTATAATAAGGCCATAAAATAAATTAGAATTGCAGCGCAGAACTAGAAAGAGGAAAAGAACATGCGTCTGACCTCAATGACCAACGAACCGTTTATGCAGAACTACGAATAAAAAAAAGGAAAGATGCATAGTATCACGTACAGCAATTTAGAAACAACTCAGGTTTGCATGTTGTTTTTTTTTTTTATATCTGAAACATTAATTTGCCATTTTTTTTTTATCTTCTTGAAAGGGTAATTATTGCAAAATATCTAGAAACAGAAATAATTATGGATATTATAGAGGAGGGAGATTATTCATGTAATTTATTTTTCAGATATCATTTTAATTAAACATGAATCATTGTCAGATAAATAACTTGTATAAAAACATTTAAGAAAGAACTGTAAGCAAACAGGAAATATATCAAACATAAGAAGAGTGCTGGAATTATTCTTTCATTTTAATTTCTTTTAAAAAATATATATATATGGAATTGTTTTATTTGGCCTTTATGTAAATAAATAAAAGCCTATATATATATATATATATATATATATATATATATATATATATATATATATATATATATATATCCATTATGATTTGAAACGGAATAAGGGAAATTCATCAACTGAGACAGTTGTAAAAACGAAATAAATCCAAAATTTTCATCATCATCACTAGCGCCAACAGCCGTGGTATATCAAGGCCGTCTGCTTATTGGTAAATTTCGAAACATGGGATGTTCTTTTTCGGGGTAGAGTTGTTAGCCCTACGCTCAACAACTATATCAGTCGGAATCAACGGATTAAAGTGGATTCGAACAGCTACAAACATCCATGACACCGCAGGGACTCGAACTGAAACCTGTGCCACCGAGCGCTAGTCACTAGGCCATCAGGCCCAAATCCAAAATTTACAGCAACAGTATATATAATAAAAAAATATAATATTCTATTCCTCATAAACATAAAATAAAGAAATTTGTTTAAATTTCATAAAACACTATATAAGTAATGAAGATAAAGACATCGAAGTCTGATTATGAACATAGTAACATATTAAAATCAGTTTTTGTAGAAAAGGTATGATAAAAAAAAATAATAATAGCGTAAATTAGAGAACAATCACTGGCGTACAAGCAGATAAATATCTACTCAATAGGATAGGAATTTAACTTTTTTAAATTTCAGAGGAGTTATTTCCTTATCATCAAAAATCTCAGTCATGACCATGAATCATCTAGATACAAAGCCTCACTCATTCTGACTTACAACATGGCTCGGTGCAAAAAAATCACGCAGTGTAAGAAAAAACAAGAAGAAATCAGATCCGAAGCAGTGCAAGAAACAGCATGCATCTCTTCCAGAGGTCAATCCAGACCACAGGCACAAGCGAAGGGGAGATTCCACAACCACAGGTATGCCAAAAGAATTCGCCTCATCTATAAAGCAGTCGAAAATTATCTCTCTGCCACCAACCACTCAGTCCATCCTTTACATATCAAGTATGGGCGAATAAAAGGCTAAATTGTGCATAAACAGTCTCCGGTGTCATCCGTATTAGGCGCATGAAAACACTTCTGTCACCTGGTCGGTTTGGCAACTTGTTTAACAAAGGGCCCTCTGACCTTGACACCGGCCGACTCGGACGTTGCCTCCCGCTCATTGTCTGAGTACTGTCCGGGGAATATGTCTGTGGCGCACTCTCTCTCTCTCCAGACCATAATACAGACACTAAATTTTCCGTAATTGTTTACATCCATGAGTTTTGACACATGCACAACACAATCGCATAATAAAATAAACTAGCTTCATATAATGCCGTATATTCAATAATTATGGTTAATTGTTTTTTTATTTAATGACTTAAACTAAAAAAAAAAAACCGACGTAAGTAAAAAAAATTTAAATAAAATTATTGCTGCATGATAATCAAATAAAACAACGCAATGAAAATATATAAAAGTGTGATATATATATAAGTAATAAAATATGCGGCTGGCAATACAGAGACAGTTAATATTTATGCCATAAGCAAAGGGCTTCACCGCTGCTACTCATTTTAGCACTATCCAGGAGACACGTGTTGCTTGAAGATATGCTACGAACGCGAGCAACACTACCCCCGCAACCATTCATGGTACCGTCGGGACTCGAACCCGAAATCCGTGGTACCGAGCGCTAGTCACTAACTCGCCCATCAGGTCCACAAGTAATAAAATATATTACTAATAAAAATCTTAAAATTAGTACATTTATCAATTATTGTAATTTATAAATTAGTATCTAGTAAATTTATTATTATTGCTACATAAAAAAAAAATATATTCTTCGATATTATGCAAGAGCAACTACACATTTAATTTTATGAAACAAAAATGTCTGTAAAGAGTTACCTGAGCTGGAACATTTATTATTGTTTCTCTTTGACCTGGTTTTTATGGGTCATTTAATTATTTTGTACCCTTGCCCACTGAGTTGCTTAAATAATTAAATTTCTCAAAACAATTTCGTAACTGACATTTTATTTTAGTACTTTTTTTTTTTTGTTACTAACAACACAATCAAAGTATTAAATTTACAGAAATTCAATAATAAAAACGTAATTACAGAAGGATAAAACATCCCTTTCAACGTTTTGTGCTGAAAGGCAATTAAAAAATCGGAGTACAGAATATAATTAGTTATCTTAGTGACCTCTCACCTGAGAATTTTAATCATGGTAACAATGTTTCAAACTTTTCATTGCTTTCCATATATGGGAAAAAAAAAGATGATTCGCATTTATTCGTACGTGGTCCTTCAGAATGATAAACTGCAGTGCAATTATATTTTACTTTTGTGCGGAGTTCGATGTATTTATTTTGGCAATCTTCCAGTTTTTCCGCCTCTACAGAACGAAAGGAAAAAACATGATTTTGAACGAGGGGAAAAAAGAGTGGAAGAGGAAAGGTCGTAAATACATTCACACATATTTTCGAAAAATATATATGCACACAGAAAAAAAAATGTTAAGGAGAGGAAGAAATTTTATAACATTTGAACATAAAATAAAAAATAAAGAACAGATATACAATATTTAATCTTCAAAAATGAATTTTTTTAATGTTATTTAATATTCTAAATAAAAATTAATATTTTCAAACGATGTATTAGATTTGGTGTGTCGCTCTACGGTCATTTTGTGCACACTTTAGGCTAATTAGACTGATATTAGATGAACTAATTTTTAATAATTAAATATCTTTTATGTTGGTACCTTTTTTTTTAATTTTGAAAAATAGCATTTTTACCTACTAACATTTTTAGTAGCCTACTATAAATACTGATTCAATATTATTAATTAAGATGAGGAGGTTAAGGGTCTTATCCCCATTGGCACCCGGTAATCGATACGCCAGTTATTAGCAGTCAGAACACTTAGCAGATTCTAGAAATCTGACAGAAAAACATTATATATATACATAATAATAATGTCTACATATGTTTATATATAAATATCTCAAATATTTTTGTATCAAATATATATTTACTTAAATATCTTTGATGAGTATCATTTAATTTCGTATTAAATTACATAACGCTATTATTTAGGTAATGATACTACAAAGCCCAATTTATCTCCATTAAAATTATTTACAAATGGTAAAATATCAAAATTTAATATGTTACAAAATTGAAATAAAATATTTTTTTTCCAAGAACATATAATAGAAATTTTATTTTTTATTTATAAAGATTGTATACACATTTTTTATATAATAAAAATATCAAGACACTGATAACTAGACAAGTTTCAATAAGGCTTATATGATTAAATGTTCAAGAAAACATGAACGTGTGAATTCCGTCTATTAAAAATATTGTATTGCATATAAAAGTGGAAGAGGTGTGAATAAATTTCTACGTCTTCATCGAAATATGTGAAAATAATCGATATTGATCTACCGCAAAAAAATACAATAATGCACACGTAAAATTAACATTTATTACAACTTCAAAAAAATAACTATTATAGAAGCATACTAATTTCAACTGCAATTACAATTAACATCATTTGCTTTTTAACAACTAACAATACAGTAATTTCAACCTTTAACACAACATCCCATCCAATTATTAGGTACAAAATTGAAAGCGCAAATAAATTACCGCATTACTCAATCAAAAAAAAAAAAAAAAAAACTCGCAGCTAAACTGCAGCAACTGTTAATGAAAGAAAGTTCTCCTATTTCATCACGTTAATAACACCAGAAATCCCTTTTGACGGCGATGAAATGAACGATTGGCAAAAGCGAAGTTAATCTTCGCGAACACGCCCACTGTCAAGTGACCTTGAAGGGTAACCTTGCATGATACCGTTCCTTTTTTCTTCTGCCTTTACCACTTGCAGGCAGAATAAAGCTCGTTAACACTCATTATTGAGGGGAAAGTGTTTGGTTCGCATTTTGGCTTCAGAACTGGCAAACAGTAAATAAGTAAATAAATACAGGGGGGTCAATGTCCTCACGCTCTCGACATACTCTTCGATAAAGAATGGTGGCAAAAAATAGCACGTGGATGACAGTATTCGAAGCAGGCACGTATCCGTTTAGGAAAGAAAGTCATTTTTTTTTTTTTTTAAGTTAATTCTTGTGATAAATTTAAGCTTTTCAGAAAGTTTAGCGTTGTGTTAGGATTTTATGCAACCATATTTATTTCTTTTATGTGACAAAGCTTTAAGTTAAGCTCATTGAATTCATAGTAAATTAGAAATTCACTTTTACAAAATATATATTTATATTATATATATTTCCTTATATATATTTATAAGGAATTGAAATATTTATTGTGTTAAATACAAAGTTGTAAGAATTCCTCAATACAGTAATACTCATTTATTGCAAAAAAAAAAATTACCTACCTATAAAATAACCCATCTACAAACTGGTTAAAAAAAAAAAAAAAAAAAAAAAAAGTAAGTTTCAGGACATTTTTATTAAATTTCAGATGAATCGCAAAGATGAAAAAAAAAAAGGTGACAAATTTTTAACGAAGTGTTTGAAATATAATTTGTATCGGCTAAAAATACACACAAAAATGTATATACAATACAATATAAAATACAAACTAATAATGTATATGGAAGAAAATTGATTAAAAAAAAATTGTCAATTGTAAAAAAGAAAAAACATTCGAAATTGTAATGTTTCTTTTTAATGAATTCATAATTTATTTACAAAAATTAATAATTGTCTGATAATATCTTAAAAGTTATATCACTTGCGTTATCAGTTCTCAGTTATATCGACATCTTGCAAAACTTTAAGCCCCCATCACATTTATAAACGATTTATCCACAATAAATTTAAATAAAAGTATTAATTCGTTTTTAATAAAAAATCATATGTAATAAAGGTAATGTAAAAAATGATAAGGTAAATGATATTTACTAAAAAATGTAAAAATGATGTAAATGATATGCACTGTTTTAATTAGTTCTCCACTAAACGACAGATATACAATGTTTCCTTATTTATTTTCATCTTTATGCATATTCATGCAAGAAAGTAACTACAAATCTATCGCATTTGGGACCATGAAAATATTTTTGTAAAGACATGTGAAACAATGCACAAGAAAAAGTTCGCAAATTCATTTTTTTTTTTTTTTTTTTATCTCTATTAATTGAACTCATGAAATAACCGCATGCCAGGGAAATCAGTGATCCCAAGCCAATCCTCACGACCGGATATTAGAAAAAAAAATAATGGAAGAAGCCACCAAGAATCCAAAACCACAGCAACAAACCCAAATGATTTTCGGGGGAAAACTCAACAGGAAGTTGCCCTCGACCGGAATTTCTTTTCCTTAATAGTTAATGGTGTTCCTTGTTCGTTCAGCCTAATCAAAAAAGACAATCACCACGTCGTCATGTATGCAAGACAATTCAATCAAGGGCATGGAAGGGAACAAAAGTTTTAAAAAAAAAAAACATTAATGCTGTTGATAGTAGTTATATAATTATCCACTGGTTTTTCTTTTAATGTATTCAATCCAATATCGATCGAGTTAAGATATTTAACGTTTTATTTTTAGCTACGTATATCAATAAGCATATCATGAGTAATACTTAAATGATTGAAATTTAAGGGCATGCATCGTTGTTCCATATTATATCATTCTCGTGAGAAATGATGGATGGAACAGACTATGAAACTATACAATAGTAATAAAATTATCAATATGGATTAATATAATTATGAATGAAACTACCTGCTAGTAGGGCGGTTTTTTTTTTTCAGTTGATTTCGTTTGTTGATTCACCTGCTTAGTTAATAAATGCGTAAATGAAAAACGATAGCTATACTTTTTGAAAAATTCTAATTAAAAAAAATATTTTTCTTGTTGTTGTTGTGTTGTTGTCGAGTCCCTCATGGAAGGAGGGAAGAGGGGTGCAACTTCTGTTCTAATGAAGCACCCGTAGGTAGAAGTCTAACGTCTGCTCCGTGACGCTCTTAGTCATAATAGACCAGGACCTACGGTTTAAGGTGGATTCCGAACCACTACAAACATCCATGGCACAGTCGGGACTAGAACCCAAAACCTATGGCACAGAGCGCTAGACACTCGGCCATTCAGGCCCAATATTTTCTTATTAGTCCAATAAGGAAGGGTTCACACTTTTTTACTTGGAGAAAAACAGATAAAATTAATTATTGTAAGTATAAAAATCTAATTATGGGAACAAAGTGAAAATGAAAAAAAGAAAATATACGTTTTTTTATGCGAGTAAAAAAATGCTTCCTTTTCAGATACATGAATTTTTAAAATTGGTTATGTAAAGGCAGATGACATTTTCTACAAGTAGATATAGTTTGATAGAATAATAATAATAAAAATTAAAAAAAAAAAAAAAAAAAAAAAAAAAAACGACACATTTTTCAACTGGTAATGGTAATAATACGGGGCCTAATGGCTGAGTGACTAGCGCTCGGTACCATGGAGGTTTGCAGTGGTTCACAATCCACTTTAAACCGTAGGTCCTTGTCTAATATGACTGCTGGGCGTCGGGCCGACAACCCTACCTTGTAAAAAGAAAAACATATCCTGTCTCAAAATCTGCTAATAGGCAGACGGTCTTGGCCCACCATAGCCAATGAAGAAGAATGACAATAATTCAAGGGTTAAAAAATAATCTGCGAAATTGCCTAAAAAGAACAGATTAAAATTTTAAAAAATTATCATGAAAGACAAAGAAAAATTTGTTCCCTCATAATCAGGAAAGTTTCCTCTATACTAAGCAATAAGATTTAAAATTATAATTATAAATGATTTATAATTATTATTTTTTTTTTTCTTTCTAATGCAGCTGGCAAACACAGACATGGACGTCTTGGATGCCTTAAGGCAAGTGCTGCACAGACGTACTCACTTTGCATTACCCAGGGGGCGCGGGTAACTTGAAGATAAGCTACGGACGCGGAGTAACAATGCCCCCGCAACGCTCTACGATCTTATTAGACCGGGACCTACTTTTTTAAAGTGGATTCCGAACCACTACAAACAACCATGGCACCGCCGGGACTCGAACCGAAACCTGTGGTACCGAGCGCCAGAGCGCTAGCCACTCGGCCATTCAGGCCCTGATTTATAATTATAAATACACAGAAAATATTATTTTAAAAAAATTGTATAAAGTCGCATTTTCCCAACGTCAGTCTTAAATGGGTTAATCAACGAGGCATTAAAAAATCAACACAACTTATCAAAATATAAACTAATTTGGTTTGTCGCTCTACGGTCATTTTGTGCAATTAGACCGGGGTTTAAGTTAATCAGACCAGAACCTAAAGTTCAACGTGGATTCCGAACCACCCACAAACATCCATGCCAACGCCAGGATTCGAACCTGAAGCTTGTGGTACCAAATTGGTCATATATAAAACAATTCAGAAGATTTATAATTTGGGTCATTTAAGTTATTTCCTTAATATATTAGTTGATCAATGATTTAACACAATATAGTGATATGGAAAATTTTCTAACAAATGTTATGCTTCTGTCTCAACCCATTCCAATGTCAACAAGCTATCCACCCTCCAAGTCGAGTCGGAAAGACAACAAACCCCGAGCAAGAGAGAGAGAGAGTCGGTGAATCGTAAAAAGCACGTGTAGCGTGACGGGCCATTGTTTCCAGCGAAAGTTACGAGTGCACTCTTTGAAAAGAAGGGGGAAAATGCGAAACAAAATTCTATTGTGTGTAATCTTCGGAAACAAGTCACGCGATATTCTCGTCTCCGCCATGATTGCAGTGTGTGAACTTGTTGGAGATCGGTGGGTGAGAAATCCGGGGGGTGGCTTTCAATCTGAATTGGATACTGAAAAGTTAACAAGCTTCACTCTTTTTTTATTGACAACCCTCATGAATAAAATACATGGAATAACAAATCGTTTAAATAAATATGTTAAATTATTAAATATAATCAATAGTAACCTAAAATCTGCAGCTTGCACTTATTTTTAACAGCAGCAAAAAGATTTTGAGAAGAAAAGTGCACAAATATTTCCAAATACTATACAACAAAACACATTAATAAAAATATTGACAATACATGATGATGGTTGGTTAGAAATTGGATTAGTTGCATCTCAGATGTATGAAAAACATATATTACCTACATAAAAAATACTACAAATTATTCATTTCACCATATTAATTGCATCCTGTCAGGCATATTTAAAAATCTGCATTTTAAAAAGTGTGCGATAAATTTAAAAAGTTTGATTTCTTAACTTTAACTATTAAAACACTTTAAATATAATTTCTTCATTGGCACAACAGCACCAGAGTGGACCAAGATCATCTGCCTACTGACAGATTATTTGCTACGAGATGTTTTCTTTTTAAGGGGTAGGGTAGTCAGCTCTACGCCCAACGATCTACAGTCATATTAGATACGGACTTACAGTTTAAAGTAGATTCCGAACCACTACAAACATCCATAGAACCACTGGGACTCGAACCAAAAAATACAACAACTTATCAATGAAAAAAATTTATAAAGCGATTGCACATTTTAAAATGAAACTACGATTTTAATTAAATTGCTATAAATGCTATAATTTACAAGATCGAAAATAAGTGACATTGATATTATAAAGCTGGAAAATGTAATAAAGTTTCGGGGAAAATTTTTAAAATTTTTGGAGAATTTATTTCTACGAAAAGCAAAGATATAGTGTTACTCATAAATTATCTTCAATTTCAAGATATCTGATATTTCAAAATCATACAAACAATTTCACCAAAAATCCGTTATTAATTAAAAATTTCAGCATTGTTTTAATTCATTCAAATAATTTTAAATACACTTTTTAGCTTTATTAAAAAAAAGACGCTGGCCTAAAGTCATTGTGCATTTGCGCAATGAGCAGCTGGCCCCCTTCTCGCTTTCGAACAGTCGGGCAATCGATGAGCGAAGGAGTCGGAAGCCGTTTTAATTATTTGACGCGCGGTCGTAAAAAGCCCTACAGGAGAGCTGCTCACCCTAATAGGCACTTGTAAATCATGCCCTAATATGTGATCTTTTCTCACACACTCGGGCGGGCAATAACGGATGCGACACCCTCAGGATACGAAACGATCAGGTTGCCATTCACAGAAGCGAGCCTTCTTTAAATAGCAATGGAATCGGATTCCACGCAAGCAAAATACCTGTTCATTTGAATGAAATAATACAGACCCGATTGAAAGCAGGTTTTATTCTGCTCCACTTATTTACTTGTTTTTGTAACAATGCAAAATATTAATTACTTATAAAAGACTCGCCCATAAAGAATGGCCTTTAATTAAATCTGTATTTCTAATTTAATTTATAAAATAATGCACAATTAATTTAAAAATATATCTACAATATGCTATTCATCCAAAATGACTCGCCGAATTAAAAAAAAAAAAAACGCTCTACAGTTATATGAGACTGCGATTTAAAGTGAATTCCGAACCACTGAAAACATCCACAGCACCGCCGGGACTCCAACCCGAAATCTTCGGCCATTCAGGCCTTACCTTAAATATCAGTTATCTAACAGTAGCATTGGGACCTGATGGCCGAGTAACTAATGCTCTGGCACTCGCTGTCACGGGCTTCGGGTCCCAGTCACGGCGGTGTGCCGTGGTTGTTTGTAGTGGTTTCTAATCCACTTTAAACCGTTCGTCACAGTCTAATATGACTGTAGGGCGTAAGATTGAAGATCCTATCCCCTAAAAGAAAACAATTGCTGTCTCGAAATCTGCCAGTAGGCAGACGGCCTTGGTCCAACATGTGGGCTATTGCGACACTGATGATGAGTTCTTATATTTATTATAGAATAAATATTTTGCAAAAATTTATTCATTTTAAATCGGCTTCAAAATTTAAAACCAAATTTTTATTATTTAAAAGGATTAGGTCTATTTCTTATTAAAAAAAAATAATTCAAAATAATGAGAATAGAAAAAAATAAATACACTGTTTCGGCTCTTTCTGGAAAGATCAATTTTTTTTTTTTTTTTTTTTTTTTATGCAGAATTAAAATACCAGTCTGTTTAAATACCATAACATTATTATAACTTCGCATAATCAACTACATTTCCAGTATGTCACCACACCGTGACAGACAGAAATTAAAACAAAAACCTAACCACTCCCGACTCTCCCAGCCCGTGACCTGCACGGCGCACTCTTTGATCTCCAACCGTTCCAAACCAGAATTCGTGACCGAATTCCGGTCCCGAGATTGAGTTCAAAGGCATCACGCGCTCTCCTTTTCCCCTCCATTATTGTTATTTACTTCGATAAGAAATCGACCGCACCTCAAGATACTACACACAATACGCAGAGCCTTTTTCGCCCACAACAAAAAATACACGAGGCACACATACACAGGGAGCTACCAAACTGCCTGGTTGCATCTAGCTGCAATGGAAAAGAAAAAAAAAGAAAAAAAAAAACGAGAGCTGTCATTGACCTCACAGCCAGCTTGGCACACACAGAGTAGGCAGGCGATGCATGGCATGGTGATGAATGAATGTTTGGACGGGAGTCTCTGAGTGCTATCCCCTCCCCCTCTTCGTATCTAGATACCTCCCCCGAGAAAAGTGCAGTGACGGATTTAGTTTCGATTTCGCTCTAGACACAAGTTAATTTCATGCCCTTATATGTTATACAAGTAATATAAAAAAAAAAATTTAAAATCAATTCCTACTTATTTTTCACTCTATTGTAGAAAGTCCTTCATAAATAATTTTCATTCATTTTTTTAAGTTTATCTGCGCCGTCTATTGGTAGATACATGCAATTTAAATTAATTAATTTAATTTAATTTAATTTAATCTGAATTAATATTTGAAAAAACTGTATTAACATCAAGTGTCACCCACTACAAGTTAAAACACAAAATGTATTTGAACTTGAATGGTTGAATAAAAAGTATTTTATGAACGATTGAAAATTTGAACAAGATATATAGGGAGAGAGTGAGCTAATAGAAGGAATTGAATAATGGATTCGAACTACATTTAGGTATTAAATTTAAATAAAAAATTTAAAGAATTTAACTATAAAATTTTTATACGCGATTAAAAAAATAATAATAATAAAGTTTTTGACTAACAGGACAAAGGTATAATTACATATAGTGAATTTATATTTTGTATTATAATGATGAGTAAACAAACGCTACATTTCGATTTTTAAGAAAATTTATGAAAAATCTCACGTCAATAGATAAATGCTATACTTAACGAAAAAATTTTTTTAGTACCTATTTGTTAGATATTTTAAATTTTACAGCTTACACGTTTA
This sequence comes from Caerostris extrusa, assembly GCA_021605095.1. Classification (NCBI taxonomy): domain Eukaryota; kingdom Metazoa; phylum Arthropoda; class Arachnida; order Araneae; family Araneidae; genus Caerostris; species Caerostris extrusa. The sequence continues at coordinate 16,567 of BPLR01017408.1, forward strand.
ATTATTTTAAAAAATAATTGTACCCTTTAAATATTGACGTCTTGAGGTTGTCAAAGCATTAAAATTCGGTCTTACAGTTGATAAAAAATAAAATCGATTTCAAAATTTTTGATTTTTGGCGCCCTAGGCCGGACCTGAGCCTAAATTCTTCTCTGGAAAAGTGGAAAAAGAAAAGAGTGAGTCTTTCATATGACCGAATAAAAGAGTTGGTAAATTACCTGACGTGAAAATTTGCATCGTTTTAAAAACGCCTCGGTCGTTTACGTGGAACCGGTATCTTTCATTTGTAAAACAGGAATCCAGTGAACAGAACAGGAAATTTAGGGAAAACTCCTTAAAACATAATGTGGGCTATATTCAGCACGTAATAACACGTTGGAGGAAAATTCACGCCTATAGCATTAGCATTAAATAAATGGGGTTTTTTTTATATAAGCCATCATTCAATAAGGTCAAACCTGCTTCCTTCCTTTTTATTTTATGCAGTTTGTTAACAGGATTAGGATTACACGCTTGTACTTCAACTGGAATATAGTTATCCAATGTTTGTTCTTTACATAATATAGTAGTGCATGTTCTGCTTCATATATTTAAACAGATTATAAAAATAGAGATAATTATATTTCTTTGTTTTCAATAATTATAATATTTTTCTTATCTATATTAAAAAAAATCTATATTTAAAATATGAAAATAAATTACAAATTACAAACAAGTATAAAATGACAAAATAAATTTTTACGAACGTTGCCATGTCTCTAAAATTCCAGTTTGTTTTTTTTATAAACAGTAATAATAATGCACAAAATAAAATGCATGATAAACGTTACCAAATTCGTATTTTTATTTCTGTTCATATTTTTAAAATATTCATATTTAGAAATTTTCTTAGCAATACACAGAAAAAGTCGAAAAAACAGTAAAAAACATGGAAACCAAATTTAAAGATGGAAAAAAAACAACAACTTTTAATTTAAAACATCTAAACTTAAAAACACTTTGCTGTTTAGGATATAAATGAAAATAAAACATGGTTAGAATATATAAGTTCGACATTTGAAAACAAATATTTAAAATAATATTTTTATGAGTATTTCATTTTACGTTCGTGATACGCATTTGTATTTAAAAAATGACTTAAATGTTAAAAGTTATATAAAAAGGGTGACCTTACAATCTGCGCATGAGAATATCTTCATTCAAGTTTTAAAGCAGACAATGAACAATAGAGCAGTTAAGATGAGTTAGACGACATGACATTTATTGCACAGTAATCGCAATTCGTCAATTTAATGTCCCTATTGATATAATCAACACCACAGTGTTCCTCGGAAGGTATTTCGATAGTCAAAATTGTCAAGAAAGATATATGGCAAATAAAATAAACAACATTATAAATTTTAAAAATTAAAATCTGAAAAGGAATCTTTACAAAGATGACAGAAAAAAAAAAAAACTAATGTCACAAACGATTTTCCTTTTTTTTAACCCTTCCTTATCTATCGTTTTAAAATGGCAAACTAAGAGCTCTCGAACTTTTCATGATAACATCTACAAACACTGTGTTGGACATCTTTTAATTAAGCAAAAAATATCTTTGTATAAATATAAAAAAAATCAAGAGCTGTCCTACTGATTGTTTTATAATAATGCACCGATCATTTATTGCATTAAATGAAGGATGCACAACTAGCGACCCATTTCGACATATGCACATTTTTTCACATAAAATTTCTTTTCAATCATTTAAGATTTCCATATATTGAGGAAAGATTAAAACAGAAAATAAGATCCAAATTTAGTTTAATAAAAAGAAAACATTTCTATATAAAAAAATATTTTATTCAATGTTTTTCTATTTTATTGAGCTTAAAAGATCCTATTTTTGCTAATAATGTGCTCGTCTAGATCCAAGAACCCTATTGATGTTGGTTGTTTCTAAATAATCAATTAAAATGCGTAAGCCTGCTTGGATCAACACATATTTATCAACTAATATTGTAAGGCATGAATGTAAAATAAAATAAGAACTTCCTTTATCCATTTTCAATAGATAAAAACTATTTGACGAATCATTTTTCGCTTGGACAGTACAAATATGGAACCAAATTACCGTTGTTACTAATCCCCCTGATGCAGGAAAACCTATACCAGATCCAAATGATCCCGTCGCATGGCCAAGGGAAATATGAAGCTTCACTTTTAGCGAGGGCTAAAGACTACCACGACCTACGATTTAAAGATTACTAAAACACTTCTTAAATTTAAGCAATATAATATCACGCATCAAATGCTTTGCATTTTATTATATTTTAAAATTTTATATATATAGAAATAAAATGTGTATTTGTGTGTGTGATAATTTTCGACGGGTGGTTTTTCCCCAAAAAAAGCGTGCTGACTTTATAAGTTCACACATCGCTGCATTGGTAACAGCTGATACATTTTTGAGGAACCTTTCTGAGAAAAATTTGTAGACGATCTTATTTGTTTATTTGTTTTATTTTAGTTTATTTATTAGTTTTATTCATTTAGTATCATTTTAGTATTTTCTTTATTTCGTTTAAACCCACGTTGTAAGTTGTATTCCCTATGTAAATATCGAAGAGAATTCCGAATCGATTTTCAAAACGTTCCAGTTTCCATTAATATTTCTATCAAAGGTGGAGAGAAAAAAAAAAAACTTTTTCTTTTAAATTAAAATCGTTACAAAAAGTTGAATTGTTAATTATAATCGTTAAATCCCATAAATCCACAAAAGCCTTAACTTTATGGAGTATCCATAAAAATTTAAAAGCATACAGTCACGCTCAAACCAGCAGTGCTGCATCATAAATCTAGTTATACAACTGAAGGACTTAACGCTCAAAACTTTCCTAATGATTAAAAAGTCTTTACTATTCTTACAACTAAATTCTACTTTGTTATTTTGCAGCACATTTATAACCTTGAACAAACATTACCAGCCACAACCTTGAGCACACATAAGTCGTCGTTTAACTGACAAATCACATCTAAATAAGACGAGTAAACATAACAAACCACTCAGATAGAATACCAAAAATATACAATTGCCAACCATCCATACAAACCTTTCTCTATAAAGGTTGAAACGATGATCGCTAACATTTTTTTTTTTTTCCTACCACACAAAACGTGTCAAGGTTAATTGATAGACCAGCGCTTTTATGCACTAGCAGGAAGTTTAGAGGGCAGACACGAAACGTAAACAAATGGAGGTTGCAGCAGGACCCACAACAGCCAGATCCAAGCGTGGATCGATACAGGAGGAAAGAAATGGCACGGATTTCTGACCCACTTCTGCGAAAGCCGTCCAAGCCAGCGGATCAATATTTGGCAAAGGGTATCCCGTGAATTTTCTTTTTTTACACACACACGTCTTTTTCCTTCCCAACTTTGTCCCCCTCACTTTTTTTTTCGGAAGAGAGAGCGAGGCTCATTAAAATTGAAGGGCAGCTAAAATTTACGATGTTGGTTTTTTTCGGAGGGGGATTTTATCGAGTTTCTTCGCAGCCCGCTGCAAATAAAACTTCGGTTGCATTTCGCTGTCTTAGGAAAAGTCTTTATTTCCTCTTCCATAAAAATGAGGGGAGTAGTTTTTAATTACACAGCCGTGAATGCAGTCATTTATTATTATCCAGTTAATGTTATGTGTATTAAGAGATTTGACGTCTTGTGATTTTTATATTGCATTGGCAAATTCAATTTTAATAGAAAAATGATTATGAGAAAATCATCATGATAAGAAACAGTATGAAGTCATTTGTACTAGCAGAAATCTATTCAGAAAATGATAAAAATTACAACATCATTCTAAATGATATATATATATATATATTGAACTCCCTTCAACTCTCGGATTACTTTTGCTGCGAAATTCGCCATAGTACATCTTAGACAAAATGAACAAAACATGAACATTTGTTTGAACAAATACAGTTGAAAATATGTTTGGAGGAATGGAAGTAATCGAATGGGGATATCGCATCAATAATGTAGAATTCAAAGTAATTCATTAAGTAAGAATCGATCGATTAATTCCAATTTAAATCCAATTAAATCGATTAATTGAGTCTAAAATAAAGATGTATTTGGAAGTGAAATTCTTTTTTAATATTTAAATGAGAAATCGTCAAAAATCCTAAATAACTTATAAAAGCAATTGGTATCGAATTAAGTTTGCAATTTCTAAAGTATTTGCAGTGAAAATAATTTTTTTTTTTTTCTAAGTATTTCGAGAAATTCGATGAGTTAATATTTATTTGTCATTTAAGTCTGCTATATTATCTAATTATCATGATGCTGAAATGTAAAGATTACAACGGAGAAAATGTGCGCCTAGACGAATTTTCAAATCCTGCTTATTTTAAAATATTTAATTGAAAAGTAATGAATATTTCCTTTTTTAATAATAAAAGACAATACAAAAATTACCTTTTATCTCTTTTTGTAATATTTAACTAATTAACTGCAAGTTTAAAAATATATGCCTGGTATCTACACATTTAATTACAGACAACTTTCAGACAGAAAATCACATTTAAACAAAAAAAAAAAAAATATATAAAATATTTTTGTATTTTTTAAATATAAAACCGTCCCAAAAGTTGTTTTTAATTTTAAAAATATTTCCACACAAAATATACAACTTTCATCACTGCATACTTAAAAAAGCAACACACACGTTAACCAACGCAAAGGGTAAAAGTTGCAATCACCCTTTTACCGATGCACACATTCCGAACGCCAGCAATACTCCAAAAGATGCTCATTTAAAACGAATTGACTCATTAACTCTCATTAAATGAAAATTCGCAAGCAATTTATCCATTACAGCGGAGTAATCACAGTCATTAAATTAACGAAACAGTTACACCACTTGAACACAATTACTTCCATTTTATATGTAGGAAGGGGAATAAATAGGAAAGGGGAGACAGACAAGTCTTTTACCCTTCAACAACGTTTTCCCCAACACAATCTATATTCAATCTGATCGTTAAATAATGTGTAAAACGCCAGCAGCTGTAAAACTGTTTCCATGTCTGTCTTCATTCTATCTCTTTTGGCCACGAGAGAAGATTAAAAAGAAAAGAATCCATAGAAAACCCTCCCCATTGTATACCGATTAGCCAACCTTTATGTTGTTTCTCTTCTTCCCTGTCCTATTCACTTAACTGCCTTCCCCACAACAAGTTTAAAGAACAGATCTCTTTTCTTTTTCCCCAGAGGCTACATGCTGCTGTACCTGACTCAACTTCCGAATTCTGTGCAGTAGTAGCCTTGGAAGAAAGAAAATAATAGTTTTTATTAGCTACATTCTGTAATAGTTTTGAAGAAGAGACGGAGAGGAGGAAATAGAATTGCTTTGTCACGTCTGGATTTTTGAGAAAAAAATAATAGCAAAAAAAGAAAAATAAACAAGATGGAGAAAAAAACAATTAGATCTCCTTGGAATCTAACTACGATATTTGAAATGAGAGTGAGTATCCCGAAATTACAAGCTGTCTGAAAAAAAAAAAATGTTGGAAGACATAAAATTGCTATTATACCAGGTATTTAATTTTTTCCACCCGATTATAAATTTTTATAGAGATAAATCTAGATTATAAATTATTCTACTGAATAAATAGAAATTAATTATGCCCTTTTACGACTTTTTGTTATTAAATAAAATTTAAATTTATGGTTTACTTTTATAACATTTACGACTTCGCATTTTTATAACATTTAGACTTAACATTAAAGACTTGAAAATATTTCATGCCAATTAAAAGACCTTTTAATTAAGATTTTTGTCAACGTGAGAAAGATACATAGAAATAGATAAACAGCAGAATATATGAACCAATTAAGTTATTTTGAAGGTTAAAAATTAAAATGCTTTTAATTAAGAACATTCAAAATTTTAAAAAGTTACTACAATATGCAAATTAAAAAAAGTTTTTTGTTAAAAAATAAGGCAATCTTAAAAGTAATGAAAAGTTCTATAAGAAAAAAAACGGACATCACAGTAATAAAAATGGTTTTGTTTTGTCTGTCGCTCTAAGATCATTTTATGCACACTTTAGGCTAATGAGATCGGGACCTAGAGTTGAACGTGGATTCCAAACCACTAACAAACATCCATATCACCCCGGATTCAAACCTAAAGCCTCTGGTACCAAAGGCCAGAGCGTTAGCCAATTGACCATCAGGCCGCTACAATTAGCATTGAGGAAGACGAAACAAACATTACAATAATAATAATAGTAATAAAAGAACTCCCTTTTTAAAATCTAATGTTCACACCACAAACACACAATTGCCCAATAAACAATCAAATTACCATGAATGAATAACCAACCACAAACCGCAAAGTATTATCCATGCTCTAATAATTTAATTGTAAGCAAAAGGTGCAAACCGCTGCACAGAATTCGAGGAAAACAAGCAGCACTTCTCAACAGAGCATCAATACAAAGTTTTAAAAAGATAATAATAAACGAAAAGCATTAAAAGTAAAAATCCACCTGACACAAAACGGCCACGCGACCAGATGTTCCCAGGAGTTTTCCATTCCACCCTGAACAAGCAGCTGTTTTCCGGACGTGCAGACAAAGCCGGCAGCTGTCAACCGAATCAGCAGCTGGAAATGAAAAAAGTGCGGTCGCTCGGACTTCACAGAGGGAGGACGTCAAAAAGGTTCTTAAATGTGATCGCTTTTTTCAAATCCGTCTGTGACTGCGTAAGACAACATAATGTTTTGGATGTTTGCTACAAGAAATCAAATGTCAACTAGCTCCGATTTCAATCAACTTTTAGATGCAACAAGCTAGTGGGTAACGTAAACATTAAAAAAAGTTTGAGAATTGGTCGATCATAATGAAAATTTTAATTAGTAGTTCACGGTTTTAATAAATCCTTCGCTCGATATTTAACATAAAAAATAAAATTACAACTGCAACCAATGTCAATTACAACTTGGATGCGAAATTACTTTTTTAAAATTATTTGCTCCATTATTCAACAAAAATCATTTAGATTTTTTATATCCACCAAAGTCACTCAACGAATTGGTTATTCAGTTACGTCAACCATCAACACCGCACTTACGATACTTAAAACAGACATTCATGAAAGATTAATAATAATAATAAAAAAATATCAAATCCGTAATCTAAACTGATATAAAAATAGATATCACTGCATTGAAAGAACGGGATTTTATGAATTTGCATTCCATTTGCTCCTAATAGAAAGATTAATTGTCTTGACAGAAAAGACAAACATTTTAAAATTTGGAATGGAAATTTTCAATTAATAAATAATAACATTTTGAATAAAAGAAACTTTTAGCACCCACAAAAATTCTATCCTATTTTATTAGAATAATTATTTCCAGAATATTCTTAAGGCTATAATATAATTCGAATACTATAGTACAATTCGAATGTCAGAAAATTTCAAAAATACTTTATCTAAAGTATTTTTATTTTTTAAACCATTTAAATTTCGCCTAGAAGGAAAAAAAAACTCATTAGCTCAAAATCCATTTCATTTACATATTTATTGTCCTTCGGCAATATACAATATCAGCACGACAATTTCTGTGCCACTCACGTTAATGAAATATATATGTATCTCAGCATAATCTAAATATACATAATGGTATTCATTAAACATGGAAGATTATTTATTACAATAGAAGATAAATATAAAGATTTATGTATATTATTTAATAATGATTAAGTGTTTCAATAAAAATAATTGTTTAAAATTAGCACACACAAAAAAAGTAACAATTTCGTTAATGAGCGGATGGTTAATTTGTCATCTTTGTTATCATTAGCTTATCCGTATGTATTCAATTTTGCAAATCGTTTCACTTCTAAAAAACTTTTAAATAAAACGAAAACTTAACATTAACAATGCGCACCATAGTTAAAAAGTATTTTATGCATCAAAGCAATCAAAAGTTTAAATAGGCATTGAATAAGGATAAACAAAAAAATTTTTTATTACATTCTTAAAAGTGAAATAAATCACCATTTCTTTTTAAAAATATGAGAAGAAAATATACTTCAAATAAACATATTGATACAATCGTATTTCTACAGTCTTTCCTACCTGCATTTCATAGACAATCTTTATATATGTATATAAATAAAGTCAATGAAAAATTGCTCCTAGCCGAACTCGCTGTACCATAAAGCAGAAAAAAAACTGTACGTTAGGAATGAAAGAGTACAGAAGGAATTTCGAAATATATCATGGATAGAAAGGGTCAAAAGATTGCAGACGAGGAGTTATTCGGATTTCAAAAGGGGATGTTTGAATAGACGGTTGACGGCCTTTAACCGCAGGGGTCAACCTGGGAGTAGCACACAAGGTTCCTCAGGAAGTCTGTTGTGATCACAACAGGGGCTACAAGAACAAGCTCCGTCTACAGTTATTCAATAGACATTCTTGCCCACGTGTGTCAGGAAAAGTCTCTTCGTATTTAAGCATTACCCAAACTATACAAATGCCACAAACTGTGGATGTTTATTACCGATTTTAACTATTTCTTACAATAAAGAATTGAGATTCAGGAGAAAAAAAACATGAAACATCGTATTAAACACTTTGTGGGAATTAAATGCGTTTAATAAAATGAAATAAAAAATTGGCTATCAACATCTATGGGTCTAAAAGAGATACTGAATTTAGCATGTTTTAACCTTAAAGAGATTTATTATTATTTTTCTTACACACACATAAATCAAATGCTTATTAATTATTAAAACGATATAAAATGAAAATAAGAGCAAAAATTAAGCAAAGAGAAAAATATCGATATTCATTTAATATTGTTAAAAAAAAAAATTACCCGAGTTTAGTGATCAGTGATTTCAGAATTTTATTTTGCAAATTAAACAAATTCAAAAAAATAATTTTTTTTGCAAATCATATGAAATAATTATGACACCAGATAAATCCGTCCATTTTGTATGCGCGTGAAAGAAATGATATTCAAAAGCTGATCATTTTTCTACGGCCTACACAAATCACATGACTTGAATCACTAAGCAACCTCCCATATCATTAATTAATTAGCATTAAATCATTAATTAGCACGGAGCCTCTTAATCAGAATTGATAAATAAATTAATAAATAAGTTAACAAAACTTCAGAAATGAATATACGTATAAATCACTTAAATGTCTTATCTTCAATCTAAAAAAAAGACAATATATATTTATATATCCCTCCCTCTCCTTAATGAAGTAGTGGCACAGACTTATTTTTTTAACACCACGTTTCTTTCTTTGCTGGCAGTTCTTTATGGGAGTTTCATTACCTTCTAGGTGGTCCGGCACGGGAAATGAATGTTTTCCTTCACTTTAGAATGTTGGGGTCTTCTAGGGGTTAGAATGTCTAAACAAACACATTTCAGTGTCATCTAACACTAAGAGCTACAGAGACGAACAAGATAAGCAGAATAACTAGAACTTCTCTGTTTGGTTTGTCGCTCTATGGTCATTTGTGCACACTGCAGGCTAATTAGACACGGACCTACAGTTTAACGTGGATTCAGAACCACCAACAAACATCAATGCTACTGCCAGGATTCAAACCTTAAGCCCGTGGTAAGAACAATGACCGAGAATTATGAAAAAATGGACATTATTAACTGTGAATTTAAAATGTCCTTTCAATGATTCTAATACTTATAGAACAGATAAAATTAATTAAATCACAAAATATTTTCAAAATGGCGTTATTTTAATCAATAAAGATAATAGAGGAAATTGTAAAGGGAAAAAAAACCATATATATATATATATATATTATATATTTATTTGGGGCTTCTTTTTTTCCCCTTACTGTTCGATGTTGCTTATATTTATATGGCTTAAGCCTACTGTTAAGATGTTGCTTTATAAGTAAAAATAAAACTATGAGCTCTTACAATATCATTGGCACAACAGCCCCTTGGACAGGATTTGCAAAGTAACTAGAACTTCTTGTTTTGGTTTGTCACTCTACAGTCATCTAGTGCACACGAGGGCTAAACAGACCGGGACTTACAGTTTAACGTGATTTCCGAACCACCAATAAGCATCTAAGTAACCCGCCAGGATTCGATTGATTTGGTTTGGTTTGACTTGTCGCTCTACGGTCACCTTGAGCATACTTTAGGATAATTAGACCGGGACCTACAGTTTAAAGTGGATTCCGAAGCACTCACAAACATCCCTGCCTCCGACAGAATTCGAACCAGAAGCCTGTGGTATCAAAGGCCACAGCTCAAGCCAACTGGCCACCAGACTTTAAAACTTTTCGGGAATACCATCGCTCAATAAAAGAGACATCAAATTGGAAGATTAAGAAATTTTTATATGCTAACATGAAATTGTTTAAATGTGAAATAAAACTAAATAAATTTATTTTTTCTGAGGTTATTGTGTTTGAAAAAAAAAAAAAAAAAAAAAAAACTTCAAAATTTGGGTCAAATGAATCCTGCATGTGTTCTCTCAACTACGAAAAAGCGAGTGTGTGTGTTTGTGATGAAAAGATTTTAAATCAATCTCCACTGAAGTGTGAAGACGCGAGAATACGCTAATGACTGCTGGTGAAACAGGAAATCGATCAAGAGTTAACAAATATTTGTCTTCACATCGCCATCCATGTATAAACCAGTCCTATTAGAATGAACAAGCAATAAAAACTATGTTTTTGCATTCATTTACGTATTTTCCCCCTGAACAATGTATGTCAAACACTACGAGAACCGTCACCTCTATTTTATGTAAATATCTGAACAGCGCCGATTATGTAAGAATAACCAAACACCAAAATAATACAGCTTTTGTTTCGAAAACCAAATAATAGTCACTCTTGCATTCGATACTGGAATCAAGGGGAAACTGCGGTATATACTTTTATTTGTTTCACAAAGTTACAAATCAAAAGTTAAAATGAAAGGAGGTTCCGTGCCAGCTCTCACGCAATTTTAGGAAAATCTCATTTTACTCTTTTCAATACTATTATTTACCTAAACGTACACTAAAAATATACACATTATCACGCAATTTTAGAAAATTTTTTTTAAAATTCATACAACAATGTTTATTGTACACTGTTTCTCATTGTTTCAAACTTTCTTATGAATAATGAAATTATAAAATTGATATAAAGAAATCACATTTTGTCTTGTTTTAGATATAAAAAAGGATATGGAAATAATGTAACCCATATTCTAATGGGGCCTTGATGGCCATGTGACTAGCGCTCGGTGCCACAGGCTTTCCCGGTGTCGGGTTCGAGTCTTGGCGGTGCCATGGATGTTTATAATGGTTCGGAATTCACTTTAAACAGTAGGTCCAGATCTAATATGTCTGAGCGCGTAGGGCTGACAATCCTAACCTGTAAAAAGAAAAAACCTCCTGTTTTGGGATCTAACAGTAGGTCGACGACCATGGTCTTCCGAACTCGAACGTAGATTCCCGAACCACTACAAACACGACGTGCCAGAGCGCTCGTTATTCGGGCATCAGGTCCCCAGTTCATGTTCTAATGATATTAAATGTACAAAAAAAAAAATATTGAAAAATATTTCATACACAACACAATTTGTTGCATTATTCCGTGTATCCAACAAGTCATTAACATTCTGTTTCAATTCACGTTAATAAATCAGCATATTTTTAAGTGAGTGGTAGTCATCTAAAACTTCAAAAAGCATACAATATTGTCGTGGTACCGTGATGACATATGATAAGCCAATCTTGTGCAGGGTGATCGATATCAATCTTGCCTTTTTATTTTCCTTCCTCTTCATTATGTTAAAACATTGCTAAATTACTAGCACTAAAATGTAAATAATAAGATATTTAACAATTAAAACATTTTCTCATAAAATAAAAAAACAACATATTATAGTGTAATATTTCAGAGTTTAAAAGTGCTTCCTATGCACATTCGTCATATTTAAAATAAAATAAAAAAATTATTTGCAATTTAAAAATTCGATGGAAATCAGTTTCAGAAATTTGCAAAGAATCCCGGTTAAAAATCAGATACCCTTTAAAAATCCCAGATAAGCATAAATCGCGTAGACAATCTCACAAATCGAAATTTTTCCGATTCAAAAAAATAGATTTACAAATCTAATAAGAAAAAGCTAATTCAAATTCCATTATTGCAGAACTTTTTCTATCACATATTGCATTCATCTAAAAAAGAAATATGCAAGCTAATGCGTATGGAAAAGTAGATGCCAAAAAAGAAGAAGCAATTTCTTGGAGAGAGAGAAATCTCTATACAAGGAATGGGAAATGCGAAATACCAACGTTCAAACAAGGAGGGAAGAGGTTACCCAACAACGAAGCCAAGCGATGCGTGGAATGCGAGATGAGATTGGAAGGCGAATCGAATAAAAAAGAGGGACGAGAAGGAATAAATAAGGAGAAGGAAATGACGTGACTTTTCTCATAGAGATCGCACGGTGTGCTCTCACATGACACAGTAGGAGTTCGGACAAGTCAATGCCTCGCCACAAGTACAATGACCGTGCGACACACATATATGGGGGGATAGGAATCTTTCAAGGTTGCGTTTCCGCCTAACACTTTTCTATCAGACTGTTAGCAAATATCAAAGTGTCTTGTTAGTGAATGAAAACAGCATACAGAATTAATCTAAGAACAGCATTGGATTAAGGCACAACATGCTGGCTTATCCATCCAAGAGATTTCAATTTGAAACTTGATGAGTTAAACCGCTAATTTCCCCTTTCCGATGGAAATAAGGTCGATAAATCTAAAAACTGAAATGTTTCTTCCCTGGATTAGATGAGGACATAAGGCATCAGGCATGGTAGCTCAACAGTAATGGGCTACTGTCAAACGTTTAACGCGACCTGATGGCCAATTAGCCAGCGCTCTGATCTTTGATACCACAAGCTTCAGGTTCCACATTAAACTGTAGGTTCTCGATTCCAAACCACTAACAAACTTCCATGCCACCGTCAAGATTCGAACCTGAAGCTTGCGGTGCCAAAAACAGAGCACTAGCGTTCCAATGAAGAATAAAAGCCAGCAGCATTACTGTATAGCTTTTGCTATACTTAAACCACCTTATTAAACTTTTTTTCCCCTTCAAACTATCTCATTTAATTTATCTTTTATATTAATTTAAAAAAACTCATTAAATAATAATATTTTTAGATTCAATAAAATGTAATTTTGATGTTCGAGTTCTTAAAATGTCCAAAAAATAATAGCAAGAGTACAACGATATTTAAATGTTTGAAAGATTGCCGTAATCACTTGCCATGACCAGATTTCAACTGTAACAATGCATGTTATTTAATTAACAAATAAGAAGACAGACGTAACACACCATCTACCTCAAAAAAACATGCATATCTGAGATTTATTTTCGCATTAAATCAAAATCTCATTCTGCTTTAATTTCGAGCTCCACACTACACCATCAAAATTCAGTGAAGCTGACCATCTACAGAATTCTGATGCATTCCAATAAATTAGTCAAGGCATATTTCAAAAAGAGAGAACACTCCCTAATTGTCCCAATCTGTGACAAGGTCACAAAATGAATCACTGCTCGCATACCCTTGGCATTGCAATCTACTCGTGACTCCATTCCAATAATCGATTACAATAAAAACATGAAGCACGTAACCGGTTATCTGCTCTTCTAATGACAGAAATGCGGGGAGAAAGGTCTCGGCGCAAGAGGTCAGCCGAAAAAGATCAGCATTGGCATCGTTGGGAAACCGCACAACTCGGCTGGCCTTGGACTCACTCGCAGATGCACAAGCAAATCGATGGACGAATGTCGTTTTTGGGGGGCTTTTTTTTCTTCTTAGGCACTGATTATCGAATTAGAGAGTGAAATAATATTGATTGAGGGTACGTCTTCTATTTCATTTTTTTTTACATTTCAATTTAATAAATGCTTCTAAGTTAAAATACTCCTTTTGACAAAAACTTAATTACTATTTGATTTATATTACTAACAATTAAATGCAACAGATTAAACTGCATTTCTCCAACATGAAACGAAAATGAACATGTAATTATTTTAAAAGTGCACAAATTTCAGTTGTGAATAATACTAACAGTTGAAAAAATGTATTTACAAATTCACTATGAATTCGGAATGGTTTGGTTTTGTCTCTCTACTGTCATTTTTTTTTTTCTCACACTTTAGGCTAATCAGACCCGGACCTACAGTGTAGCGTCGATTCCAAGCCACTAACTAAACATCCATGCCACAGCCAGGATACGAACCTGCGGTACAGCACCAGCCAATTGGCCATCAGGCCGCTTCGGAATAGTGAAACAATAGTGTCCTTAGACATGTAGGCAAATCTATGAATGAATTGCCTCCTCTAAAAGGATTTTTCGTGTTAAATAACTCCAGAATTGGACTCGCAGTTCAATAATCTTCGACAATATAAACTACTTAATAAGTATAGTGTGTTAAAATTGTATGCACATCTATTTCATGCTTGTTTCATCATTCTCAACAAATCGAGTTATATTTTAAAAGATTGTTTGATATTATTTTTGTATTTAATATACATTTAAAATACATTAAGCAAAAAAGATAATTTACCATTATAGAGTACTAGATAATCTACACGGTATGTTATTGAGCTCATATCAACAGCAAAACAAAAACAAAAAAATTTGTTTAATTTGTCATGAAAGAGTTCTTTATTTTACACTTTAATGCATTCAATGATTTAAATATAAAAACATTTCTGTTTTAAATTCGCAAATAAGAAGTTTAATTAAAAGCAAATATTTATGGACAATGAGTTTAATTTGAAATGAAACACACCGTATACTAGAAATAGCAATAGATTAAATCGATTAATCATTTAAACAACCCATAATGTGATGGGACACCATTTTATCAATGCACACATTTTCAATAAACAGCAATACTTGGGGAACTTCAAAAGACTTCACTTCAAATTAATTAACTCATTAATTCGCAACGGAACTTCGTATCCTTGGACTCGTAGGGACTGGGGCAAATCGATGAACGAAGTCTCTTTTTCTCACGGGGTTATATTTTTCGATTTACTGGGATGGAGGTAGAAAGCGAGACAAATTAACCCCTTTCGCTCTGCCAGGTCAAGTCTCCTTGACTTTCATAAGGATTTATTCCTTTTTAAAGGTCATTATGGGTTTGCCACTTTATAAATGAATGAAGCTATAAATATACTTGGGGAGAAACAGGGATGAGAATCAAGTTAAATCTGTAACTCTTTATTTACGCTTTTAGTAAAGCTTCTGCATTAATTAAAATGTATTTCTACAAAATTTCGAAGAGAAACGAATGATTGAAAATTTAAATGGAAGTTTATGAATATTCATTAACGAAAGGAGTTTAAAACATAAAAGTGATCTGAATATCGCACATCTTTAAAGACAGTGGGAAGCAGGTTTGTTTTGAGTTTGGATTTTAAACAAATTAAGGGGATATTATTGGACAAATTAAGGTAAAAAAATATATAAAAAAATTTTATTGAATAATTTTCGCAATGTCAATAAGAAAATTGCAATAACACAAAAATGTCAAATCTAGAAGTGAGGAATAATTGTCTTAGTTGAAGACAAAGGACCCTCTATTCAATTTAAGAAACAAAATAGAAGAAATGACAATTTGTTCATTACAGAAGTGAATTTGGTTTGGTTTGTCGCTCTACGATCATTTTTTGCACACTTTGGTCTAATAAGACCGAGACCTACAGTTTAACGTGGATTCTCAACCACTCATCCATGCCACAGCCAGGATTCAAACCTGAAGCCTGTGGTACCAAAGACCAGAGCGCTAATCAATTGGCCATCAAGCCGCTACCAGAAGTAGGAATAAGTGTCAAAACAACTATTAGCAAATTAAATAGTTTTGAAAATGGCAATATAAACTTTATTAAAAAAATTTAATAAAATATAATTATCAAGACTAAAATAAAATCTATTCAATATGTATTGAATCACCACAAATTAAACATTTTTACAATAATAAATTCAAAGTAATTCATAGTAATGAAAGAGTGAGAACATAATATTGTTGTACATAATAAATAGATGATCCTTATATATACGATTTTAACATAATTAACAAGATTAAAATAAAATTAATTCAATACGTATTGAACAGCACAACATAAACATTTTTACTTTAATAGATTCAAAGTAATTCATAGTAATGCAAGAGTGAGAACATTCACACAATTATGTTAAATGAAACACTGTATATATTAATAAATATAGGATCTTATTTATTTTCTAGATATTATTAGGAAATAAAAGAAAGTGAAACCAAAATATCTTGAATCAATTTTAACATCAACCACTGCTCAGGCAACTAAGTAATATTAACGTACAATTACATTCACAAATTTATCATCGATTGCAGAAAGAAATGGAAAGAGTACAACAAATATTTCCAATTCATGAATTGAATGGGAATACCGAAAATGCAAACGAACGCGAACCAGTAATGCAAAAAGTAAACATACTCCAAGCGTAGTTTACCCTTTCCTTATCTTTCCTTGAAATAGCAGCTTGATAACAGAATCGTTAACACAGGTTTCGTTTACTTTACTCTAACGACCAACCGCACAGAGATACCGAGCGGCTGCCTTATCACAACAAGCAGATTTCACAGCACTTATCAGTTTCTGCCAACAACTGGAAAAAAGAGGTCAAATATTCGTTAATGTGTCAACAAAAACAAAAACGTTGAGCCTAGCGATTTTTTTTTTTTTTTTTTTTTTTCCGACTGATGATTTCTTTCCTAAACTATGTATGGATACTAGTTTCAATCGCAGTTTTTAATACGAATACATTTCGCTTATTTTCAAATCCTTTTTAGTTTGCAATGATAGCAGAAAAAAAGTGGGCTTGTTTTATTTTTTCTCTGTTAATCTTTTAAATATGAGCTCGAATATTAGTTTAATTTTTGTAATTGAATTTATTCTACCGGGGAAGGAGGGGCGGGGGGAATGTTTGAAAACTATTTTAAATAAAATTCTTTGATGCTGGAAAACAAAAATACACCGTATTTAGAAATTATATTTTATTCTACATGCCTGCGTGTGTGTGTGTGTGTGTGTGTGTAAATAAAACATCGTTATAGACGTTGGTATCTAAAAAACATTGCAAGATGAATATGTGTTACATGTTCCATTAACTTCATTACATCATTTGTGTTATTACATTTTACACGACATTTGTTTTTGTTTACATTTATGTTACATTTTATAATTTCATCTCTACGGACGCTCCACAATATCATACATAAACATCGTTACTATTTTTATTTATTTATTCCTACTTAATGTTATTCTAATTTTGTTACGATTGCGGACGCTGTGGATTTAAAATAAATAAAAAGCACAATCATTATAAAACAATTGCTGTGATGATAAACTAAGCTGTTAATAAATTAAACTGTATGTTTAAAATATCAGTGAGTTGATTTAGTTTACTTTCCTTGTCTGTTTAGTTACTATTTATCTGTTCATTACATTATCTGGAACCTGAATGACCGAGTGTCCAGTGTTCTGGCACTCGGTGCCACAGGTTTCGTTTTCGAATCCTGGTGGTGCCATGGATGTTTGTAGTGGTTTGGAATCCATTTTAAACCGTAGGTCCCGGTCTAATATGATCGTAGAGCATTGTCTTGGGGTTTAGTCAGTCTTCAGCCCTCGTGGTTTCTCGCTAGATGAAGTTGCATTATTAGGCATGGCCTAATGGGGTCTTCTGAACCTGGTGTAGGCTTTCCTGCACCAGGGGGATTAGTAACAACAACATTACATTACTTGTTCTGATATCAAAAATAATGTACAATGTTAAATTTTATTTCTAACAGAAAGACAAGCCAACATTTTATTATTTTTATTTTACAAAAATATACGATGATGCTTCAGCTAATGTACAAGTAGGGCTAAAAGATTTATAAAGAACTGCTGCAAGTTTTCTATATTTTTATTTTTTTTTTTTTTTTCATCCAAAAAAAAAAAAAAAAAAAAGCATTTTTTTCGCACCTATTTTCTTAAACTTCTGTTTTGAGATATTTGACAGTTCTTCCTAGTTTAGTAGACATTTTTATTTTCAGTGCACTGATTAAATAACCAGTTGGGTGTGAAAAAAAAAAAAAAAAAAAAAAAAAAAAATTTTTATTTCCTTTCAGAGTTGACTTTTTTTCTTTAATCACGCTTTTCACCATAAATTCGCAATTAATGTCACCATAAGTCTGGGGCTCCCGGAACTTTCCTAAATGGAGCGCATGCGGAAACGGGAGGAATATTTTCGACGGGAAATGCGTTTCCAACAAACCAACTTTTGGCAGGCACGACACCATGGCGGAATAAATATTTCTCTACTTCATCGAACAACGGAAAAAAAAAAAAAGTGCTGTAACATTGGCAGCTCTGTTTTGTAAATGGAGCATGACTTTTTCCAAGTTCTTTAATTTCGGTTTCACAAAATGAGAACTGTTTAAAACAAACGGGTTCGAAAATCAATTATCAAAAGACTATTTTTTTAATTAATTAGGAACACGCAAGAACGTCCCATTTTTTGTTAAAAGAAAGTTAAACGCACACAATTTTCATTTTGTTTTTATTTTAAGAACCAGTTAAAATCGCTCCAATTCAGACATTGTTCTACAATGGCATAAACAAACAATTTGGATTTTTTTTTTTTTAAATAGATAAATAAAAAGTTTCCTGTTATACTTGTTTGGTTTTAAATTTAGGTATGAAAAAAATAAATAATAAAGTGTAGGTTTTTATAGGAATTTTTTTTATTTTTTTATTATTATTATTATTTTGTAGTTGGCGATAAAAAAAACAAACAAAAATCCCATGTACAATTTTTTGCAAACGATTTTCTTTAATTTTTTAACGTAAATGGGGAAGAGAAAAAAAATTGGTGAAAAATTAATAACTGTCAGTTGTAACCTATTGTGTCTCATATTAAAGAGAATATTTAAAAGAAATCCTTTTCACCATTATCACACAAATATTTTTTTTTTTTTTAAAGAAGATGGAAATTAATTTTAAAAAGATTTTGAAGACTTAAAAAATAGCTTTAAGTAAAAAGGAGATTTCCGTAATGATTGGAAAAATAAACTGACCCTTAATTTTTGCCATTAATATACATGAACGAAATCGAAGATGCTTATAATCTTTGATTAAAATAATTTTAAAAACTACGATGGAGAAAATAAATTTACTCAAATAACAATTATTAATGTTAACAATTAGTTAATAACAGTTTTATTAAGAAAAACCACGCACAATTAATTTTAAATTTCAATTAAGAGGGTAACTTCTCAAGTTTCTTTACAGGTTAATGAAATGCAATGCGTGCAATTAATGGATAGACAGAGATGTTCAAATAATAATCGAAATTTTACCAAGTGAATAGTAAGTACCATTAGATTTGTCAATAAATCAACTACTGCCAATATATGCTGTTTCGGGGCAACGGGCGTACCGGTTACGGAGTTCCTAGGTGATTTTAAGAACCACAATACCTCCACATCTTAATTTAGTTTAAACATTAGCATAAAATGGGGTTACTTAAAATTAAAGAATAAAAATAAATAAGATAAACAAAGGATTAAAAGTTAAGAAAACACCTCCTGCTTGAGAACAAATAAAGCAGGAGATCGAAAAAGCTAAAGCTATCGGTACAATTGGGAGTCCGTTGACGATGCCCAAAAAATAAAAGGTTAAAGTTAAACATTTAAAAGGTAAAATAAAAATAAAATAAAGAAATTAAGATTAAACAAAAATATAAATGATATATGCTGTTTCAAATCATCCAAATTGCAAACTTTTTGGTGGTGCACAATCATTTAAATGAAATCCAAAGTAGAAAAGTTCATCGGTGTAATCTTCGGAAAGGACAGACAGTGTGGCACCTAATAAAAAACTCGGTAACAACTCCTTGAAAGAGTGGTGGATTAACGTCTTATTGAAAGATAAACTTCGTCGGAAACTAGCAGCAAATTCTTCAACATGTTAAGATAAATATATCTTGTCACTATCAATTCTGCTAAGGAAAAAAAAAAAAAAAAAATATCAAATGATTTCGTTTTCGTGCATTCATATTCGCACATCAAGTATTAATGTATCCTTTTCATTTTCATTGCAACTGTGAAAGTTCTTCATTACATGGTAGTTATGTCTTAACTTTTCTGCAAAAGTGAGCAAGGTCGTATAACCTTCGACATGGTTTGGTTTGACTTAGCTTGGCGCTCAACGGTCATTTTGTACACACTTTAGGCTAATTAGAATGGGACCAACAGCTTAACGTGGATCCCAAACCCCTCGCAAACCACCAGGATTCGAACCTGAAGTCTGTGATAATAAAGGCCAGAGCGCTAGCCAATTGTCCATCAGGCCGCAAACGGTGTACTGAAAAAAATAACACGGATACTAAAAATACTAATAATAAAGGAGGCAGCTTCTATAGTGATGGAGCACCCATAGTCTGACTTGGCTCATGACGCTCTACAGTCATATGAGACCGGGACCTATGGTTTAAAAGAGGATTCCGAATCACTACAAACATCTATGGCACCGCCGGGACTCGAACCCGAAACCTGTGGCACTGAGCGCTAGACACTTGGCTATTCAGGCCTCATTGTTTTCTGAAGCTACTATCTGACGAGTTAGTTATTTCGTAAAGCTATGGCTATTTATCTTTAAAAAATATTCTTCAGTTTTATTTTTCTGAAAAAAAAATTCAAACTGATAAAACTAGCAACATTTCACAAATAATACATGAAAAAAAAATACCATAATAAAAATAACGTAAAATGTGCAAAATTTATACACTACACTGCAGAGAACGAATTCATTAATAGTAAAAAAAAGGGTGACGATGCGTAGAAACACCACAAGTGCTGGAACAAAAAAAAAAAAAAATCGAACGAAATAAAAAAAAAGAAAATCAGATGCCTCAAAAAAAAAAAGAAATCGCAATTACTCATAAATTACCCACACACAATGATGGTGGATAAGACGAGGCTTGAAATGGGCAACATCTGGTTTCGAGAGCACATATCAAGGGGAGTGTTACCGCCTTAACTTACTCGAACCATTCCCCCCCCTCTCCTTTTCTTCCACCCCACTCTGAGATGCGGTGTAAAAAGGATCATAAATCTGGTTCTATGTCCCCTCGAAATAAAAAAGGATTCACACAAAGTTAGGCTACTGGATGGTCATGGTTCAAGGAAAACTAGATTAGGTCACAATCATGTTAGGGCAACTGTGTCTATATCAGTTATAGCATATAGAAACACATATTCACATGAATATAGGAAAAGAAAAATTAAATCAAAACATAATCCAATATTTTACTTAAAATAACATTAGTTCATCTTTTCTTGTAATGTTCAACATAAAATTTCATAGAAGATATGAATTTTTGGTCTTTCAATGCTGCTTAGTAGATTTAAAAAAAAAATGACTATCAGGGCTAATCAACTTAATAAATTTGCGTAGTTACATGCAATGAAATTGCTAGGAGACATGCAATAACTTATCATAAATCAGCATGCATTTATTCAATCCGCAATGCATGCAAGAGCACACAAAATTGCCAACAGGACGATTATATGAAATTTGTAGAATGCATTAGTATCGGAGGACTTTATCAATGTAATAAAAGAGTAAGATATATATATGTAAATATATCTTTGGAGGATCACAAAAGCAAGATATTGAGAGAAAATAAATTTTTTTTATGATTTATTAACAGAAGCTATCTGGCTCTTTTCACAGCATGGAAATCAGTAGCATGGTAAAAACTGACTCGATACAGATATTATAACAAGCATGGCAAAACTGAAAAGTGTGATGTTTTTCTAAAATCATGTAATGTGGATTATTTATTGCATTGATTATCCGTGGCTGCCTTACGGAAAATATATCCATATATAGCCATATATATGTATATATTCATCATCATCAGTGACGCAACTGTCCCATGGTGGGCCAAGGCCGTCTGCCTACAGGCAGATTTCGAGACAGGAGATGTTATCTTTTTACGCTGTAGGATTGTCAGTACTACGCCTAACGCTCTACGGTTATAATAAGCGGGACATACTCTCGGAAAACACTGCCCACCTTCTTCAGCGACGCGGAGCAGAAATCAGACTTCTACCTACGGGTGCTCCATCACAACAGAAGCTGCAGCTCTATTCTCTCATTCCATAAGGGATACAACAACAACTTATTGAAATAATTATATGACTACAATCATTTGACTTTAATAAAGTAATCTTAAGTGTAATCATTTCTTAAGTGCATTGTATTTTCAATTAACTTAATTGAAAAGAAAACCTACAGAAGATTAAAATCTAATTGGTTTGAGAAGCTTGAGAAAGAAATTCTGCAAATTAAAGATCCGCTCATTGTGTGTTGAAGACGACTGACAGCAAAATGTTTCATTTCAATGAACTCCCAACAGAACTATTTGCCAAACTATAAAGAAGAAAAAAAAAATCATCTACTTGACTGTTTATGATGTCACAAAAATCCAGTGACTTGGCAAAACGCTTCATCATTTGGCAAGACTTCAACAAATTACTCAACCAGGCGAACAAGAAAAATCGTCAGTGACAAATTCAAATTGTCGCCAATATTTGTTCTTCGACAGTCAAAATATTAATATTCTGTTTTGCTCCTTACTCCTTAAGGGATTTTCGCACACACTCGACTGTCTGCTGTGAGTTTTATTCCACATGCAAAAGCGATTCGCAAACACAAATTGGTATGGCAAATATTTGCTTAATGATTTGTTGGCATTGACGTTTTGTTCCAAGGTCGGCTCGGAATGAAAACACAAGAAAATGCCATTTTCGCAGAATGCAGTTATGTAACCATTTTGAAACAATGTAAAAACGAAGTAGGAACAGATTAAACAGATTTATTTTTTTCATCAAAAATAAATATTCTCTTGTGGCTGTTGTGTTGGAAATAATTTTCAGCAATTCTGTGTTTTTAATGATTTAACTGTTTATTTCATTTGGTATTATTATAAATTTTAACGGATACAAACATAGTGTTTTTTTTTCTCTTGTAAATATTAATATATATTATGCATGTTTAAAATCATGACATCTGCTTTTGATTGACATTATCAATTAAGTTAAAATGAAGATAAATAATTTTATTCATTATATATATATATATGTGTGCGCGCGCGCATATGTGTATTAAATATACTCTCGGTGGTGCGCATCATATGGGAGAAAATCGCATAATTAATAAATCACAAATTACATGCCGCATTTACGTAACGTATAAGAGAAAACTCCCAGCAGGTAGTTCGAATCACGAGGCAAGATGCTAAATATCCCAAACGCCATCGAGTCTCCTCAATTTTTGAAATAGAGTCTACAACAAAGCCGTCAGTGGATTGAACCTCCTCCTTAATGCTCACCAGCGGTGAACGTTGCCACTGAGGAGCCAAGAGTCGGACATTTCAAGAAGTACATAACGAATTTAAAAAAAAACCGATAAGTTTTTCATTATGATTTTAATTTACTAAAATTGTATATAAATTTTAAAATTTAAATCCTACTTCAAAGACATTAAATCGAAATAAATGAACTAAAGAAAAATTTTACAACTAAATAGATTATTTGATACATAATTAATTTCATCTTCAAATGTAAACAAGCATAATATTCCTTTAAAGTTGAATAGTATAAATTTCTGTATGTTTGATCACAAAATGGCTATTCATGCCATCCGAACAAAAATCCAAAAATAATTTATACTTATTTAATCAGTTCTTGCAATTACTTCATCTAATTTATTCATGTAATACCACAACCCCATTGTTAAGTCACAAATCCACATCAATAATTCCAAGGGTAAGTTTCTTTTTAAGATAAAAAAAAAAAATGATAATAATACTACATGGCAGATTAAACCAGAGTGATTCAACCAGAACACTTCACTAGCTAAAATTAACTACAAACGTTGTGCAACATGAAAGAGAAATGCCTCTGAAAGATAGATTATGTCGATTATATAGATTATGTCGATAACTATGTTTAACATAGTTATCGACATAATCTATATAGCAGACACGGAAACACTAAAATAATATATTTATTCCTCTATTAAAATTTATGAAAATATACAACTAAAAATGAGTAGAAAATTAGATTGTTGTAATTTTGACGACAATTTTATTACTTATGTGACTTTTGTCTGATTCTAAGCAAGGCATTCAAGAAACCAGTTTTTGTTTCTAATATATAAAGCAATAAAATTTGTAAAAATAAAATAAGCACGATAAAAGCATGGGCATACGGACATCAATTAGAATGATGCAATAATTGTGAAATGCATCGATATGTTCTAGAAAGCTATTTTAAAGGATGAATTCCTACAAAATGCGATTTATTTTCATTGTAAATGTGATAAAGTATCGCAGTGACTTTTTTTTTTTTTGTCTTGTCGACGACTACAAGAGCGTCTACATATATAAGTGGCATATTTTTTACGTGAACTTTATTTGAAAGTCCCACATGATTAGATAGTTGGTATTGTTATTGGGAAAGAGTTTGGGTTAACCGACCATTTGACAGCATTGTTCTGAGATGTTAAGACGCATATTTTTGCTTTATTATTATTGCTTCTTCTTCATCGGCGCAATAGCTCCGTGGTGGGCACCAAGGCAGTCTGCCCTATTGGCAGAATTCGAGATAGGAGATGTTTTCTTTTTTTTACGGAGTAGGGTTGTAACAACCCTATGCCCAATGCCCTACAGTCTTATTAGGTTGGGACCTACGGTTTAAAGTGGATTCGAACCACTATTATATAGCACCGCCGGGACTCGAATCCAAAACCTGTGCCACCGAACACCATAGCCACTCGGCTATTAGGTCCCTTATTAACATTGCAATATATTATATGCATATTATACATTTATTAATCCTTATTAGAAATCATTTGTTTTAATGTAATGCTAAATGTATACATATCTATAGTTTTAAATTGTAAATATTAATATATATTATGCATGTTTAAAATCATGACATTTGCTTTTGATTTATTTCATGTATAAGTCTGAAGTATAACTCATTACTATCTCTCCTTTTCTAACATTTATATATATATATATATATATATATATATATAGTGTAAGTGTTATTGCGTTATTTTTAGTGTTTATTGAGTATTTTCGAGAATCGGATTTGTGTATTTTCTAGATACTATGAGTAAATATTAAAAAGGGTTTAAAGCTTAAAGTCCTAAACAGCACCTTATTCAAGTCGAATATTATAAATTAATAAAATTATCAAAAAGAAATTCAAAATTACATTAATATCGTACATAAAACTCATGGCATAAGCACATCTACTAGAATCTTGCAGCAATTCTAACGTTTATAACCATCCTGGCAAAACCATTTTACAAACAAGAGTTCCTCAGAATAACTACGAATCATTATCTCCGTAATTATTTTTCTACCACCGTGACACAAAAATCACAGTAACGCGCCGTCAAGAGGCGTAATAAATAGCACAACAACAACAACCAAAAAAAAAAAAAAAGGCACAGCATTCCTTAACATCGAGTCATTCGTTTCCATTCTTAATCTCTTATGTCACGAACAGCAAGCAAAATCGAAACAGATTACGGAGACTGTTAAAAATCTTCTCTCTCTTTAAAAGCCGCTAAGAAAAATTCTCAAAATCTGGCCCAGATTCAAAAGAAAAGGAGAAATAAAATTTAAAAAAAAAAAAAAAGTAGAGCTCTGTGCAAAAATGCCAAGCTCATCCTGTAAACCGGCAGCAGCCACCGGCGGGTAGCTATTAGGGAAGAAAACATTAAAATCCCATCTCAGTGGGCCGTTTGAAAACGTAATTGTGGATCACACGATTCATAATCGTCGTTCACGTCCATCGAAAGTATATGATTAATGTCAGTAGCCTCGCGCTAAACAAGTCGGAGGCTATTTGGCCGTGGAAGGAAGATAAAAAAGGGTGTCAGAAAAAAAAAAAAAAATTAGGTGTGTGATATCAAAAAGAAATTTTGTACCGGTGAATATATTGGTTCAAAAATTAAGTTTCTTTTCTTTTTACAGCATGTATATTTAACTAACTGAAGTTTTAGTTATTTTCATATTAAAAGAGGAAATTATATTGAGAAATTATTAAAATTAATGGACTGGAAGATGAGTCGAAATGAAGACTTCTATATTTTAGAATCAATATTAAAATGCTGATAATTAATAATTCCTAATAATTGCATTTCTTAACTATACCAAATACAAATAATTCAAACAATTATAAGCATAATCTAAATCAAAAACATAAATAGTTCAAAATTAATTTATCAATAAATGAAAAGTTAGATTACAACTTCATTAATTTGGAAGAATTTGAGATAAAGAAATATAAGGAAATAAATAAATTTTCATTTATAGATAAATTAAGTAAATATAGCACATTTCCATCTATTTCAGTATTTAATTCGTGAAGATAATGAAATTCTAATAATTATTTCAAGACTATTAATCCTGTATAAAAATTACAATTTCACAAGATTCCAACTGTTAAGACAGTTATAATACAATTTTACACGTAACTGAATATAAATAATCTGTTTCATATCATAAAATTCTATGAAAATAGATTAATGCACACACATCTGCCAAGAAACAAGCAAAAAAAAGTAAGCTAGATATTTAAAAATAAAATATTGCCATGTTTAAATAGTCATTCCCATAATTTTTTAAATAAATTTACAATAAAAAATCCCTCAAAGCATATTTCTTTTTCAATATAAAATAGAACAATTAGATTCTTTTTTCATTTTTTTATATTGATTTGGTTTGTCGCTCTATGGTCATTTTGTGCACACTTTGGGCTAATTAGACCGTGATCTACAGTTTAACGTGGATTCCGAACCACTAACATAATTCCTACCCATGCCACGCCAGAATTCGAACCTGAAGCCAGCGGTACCAAACCCACAGCGCTAGCCAATTGGCTATCAGGATGCGTTTTCAATATTACATCATTTAAAAAAAAAAAAAAAATCAAAACTCAAAAATAATACCATAAGGAGATGAGAAAGTAATATACACAGTACAAATTTTTTTTTGGACTCAAAATCAAACTATTATAAATTAACTTTACATAAAAGCCTGTTTTATTTATTGTCTCATAAAAAAGAAGAAGCAAAGCTTTTTAAAAGCAGGAAATGTCATAGAAAATTCTTCTGAATTATATAAATTCTTCCTTGTTTAATTTTCTAATTATTACAGTACGAAACAAGAAAATTTAAACAATCTCGATCAAAATGCTAAAATTATCATAGAAAAATCAAGGTATAACAAATTTGAAACGAACCACGATAAGATATGGACACAAAAGGAACGATAAAAAAATGTCTGGTAAGTAATGTGAATGTTAAAGAGGCACAGAGCAGATTCATTCCTGCACGTTTTCCTGCAATTTTTCAAATTTCCACTCACATAATAATAAGCCAGTTAAGTTTTAAGGCTCAGCGACGAAAAGTCGAGTTGAATCTCAAACAGCAACTGCCATGAGAAGGTTGCGAACTCTTCTTCCAACCGAAAGATATCCAGATTAAAGTCGATAATAACAATAAAGATGGCTCTCACGTCAATCCCAACTGAGATGGGGTGGGAAAGCAACATGTAAAACATCCAATATCATCAGGATTGGCAGCATTCCAAATGACACAGCAGATGAGGCAACAGCACTATTAAATTAAGCAGTGGATGAAACCAGCTGGGAGAGTAAATTACGAATACAATATGAGAGAAACCACGCTATTGTTTTCACTTGCGGTTACATACACCTATTTCCAAAAACAATAAAAACTCAACAATCCGTTCGATTAATATTCTTATTCCCACTGAATTGTTAAATATATCCGTACTATTTTGATGATGGATAAAAGTTTAATACCAATATCTCATGTAAATTTTTGAGAAAGTATTATAAAATCAGAAAAACTAAATTTTTGTTATATAAAATCTTTATTAGACCTATTTTGATCTATGGTTCTAAACATGGACTTTGGCAAGATCTGATGAGGCCCATTTGGGTATATCTGAGAGGAAGATTTTAATGGCTATTCTTGTAGGTGTTGGAGAAGGCGATACTACGCAGAAATTTATTAATGTTATTATAAAGGCCCAGGAATTATAAAATTTATTAAGATCATTAGATTAAATTGGGCTGTTCATGTATTTAGAATGAATGATTTAAACTCTGTAAAAAGGTTCGTTGTGGCAGAGCCACAGGAACAAAGAAGGAAGAGGACGACCCAAATTGCGATGGAAAGACGCAGATAAAAGATTTTGCTGTACTGAAGGTTAAGAATTGGAAGACCACTAAGTTTTGGACATATTTTACTACAATTTTCAACGTCATATTTACATGAATTAAGATTGTCTACCCTCACCACAACTGAGTGTAAAAAAGAGGAAATCTTCAATGTATTCATGAGAAAATGAAAGTTTGCCTTTCAAATATATGCCTAAACATGGAAGAAATTGCTAGGACAATTCAGGCTTATGTTTCTCATAATACAAGAGCAAATAACTTAAGGAGCGTTTCATTATATTTTTATAACATTTTCTTGTAATACTTTACTTAACTATTATAACATATTTATTAGAAATTTGCATACAGTGCGCCTACAACTATTTATAGATTTCAAATGCATTCCGTCTTCATAAGGTTTGAGAACCACTGATATAAGTAATTAAGATACATGATAAATTGTTTCAATAAATATATAATTTTTATCATAAATTAAGTATTTTTATAACAATACTAATGTTTACTGTTTTTACATATAAAGGTAGAAATTACAATAATAAATAAAATTTTCTATAGGAATTTTTTTAACCCTTATTTTTCTATCTTCATTAATAATTTCCCCCAAAAAAAAAAAAAAAAAAATACAAATCCCAGTGACATCTATTATAATATTTACTGAAACAAAACAATTGCAGAACTACATCTGCAGATCATAAATAAATTTGAACTGTTCAATATAGTGAACATGAAAATTAAATCTAAATATCGGACAAAAACTTTTACCTAACACTATTTTCCACCACACTATACACCTTCATCTTCCTTTCACATCGACAGTAAAAAAAAAAAAAAATAAATACTTTTTTTTTAACAAGCTACAAACCCATTTGACACCTTTAATTACCACTTTAATCCCATTCATATACTTGAACAAGAAAAAGAGACAGCAGCAGCAGACCCATCGAGCCAACTTTGGAAGATTGCAAAAAACAAAAAAATGAGAGGCAGAGCATGGAAAAAAAAAAAAAAAAAAAAGAAAAAAAAAAACTTTTGTTTTTATTTAGAGAAAAGAGAGGGAGGAGTCGGGCCGGCCACGTCTCGTGCGCAATGTGAGTAATAATGCGTGACGCTGCAGAGCCGCACACTAACCTTTAATCCCACAAACGGAAAAGGAGGATAAAAAGGGATTGTTGTTTTAGTTTAGGTCGGGAATCGATTAGTAGGAGACGATGTTTATACCTTTTTTTTTCTTTTTTATTGCTTCTTTCTCATACCCATCTCTCTCTCTTCAATGCACAAAAGAAGCGGGGAAAATTACATGTATTGCGGTGGATTTGGTTTTCTATAGTATAGAGACAGAATATGAAATCTCTGAGCGTGGTAATAACGCGAAAGAACAGTTGCTGCAGACGATGGCGATGCAAATTATATTAATTATGGAAATGACGTTTTAGAAGATGGTTCTTTTTTTTTCCTTCTCTTGATTTATTGATGCGATTTTAAGCATTTTTTTTTTTTTCTTTCCGAAAATTTGAAAATTTTGCAGGGAAAGGAATGTAAAATATAACTCGTTATTATATATACTAATTGAATAAAAAAAAATTTAAAAATAGAACTTTGGAAAAAAAAATTTTAATTTTTTTTTTTTTTTTTTAATTTTTTAAAAACATTTTATTTTATTTTCATTTATTTATTTATTTTGCTTTTATTTTTAATTTTTTAATATTAAAAAAAGGAGTATTAAAAATACGGTTGACAGTAAAATAACTTTTCGCATGCTATTTTTAGAAGGATTTCAAATATCAACAATTAAAAATATAATTTAAAAAACTACTTTCGAAAACATAACATTTATTTAAACTCTTTATAAATGAACCTTTTAAAAGGAAAACATTTTTTTTTTTGTTTGTTTAAGAGCATCTAATTTTGTTTTTTAATGAAAACAATTCAACTAACCAGGCAAAACACATTTAGAAAAATTATGAATTAATGATATCCATATACGTGGTCACTGAACGTTCAAGGCCAATTACAAATACAATAGATTTGAGAATTTTTTAAATACATTTTTAAAAACGGGCCTGATGGCCAAGTGACTAGCGCACTGGCGCTTGGTGCCACAGGTTTCGGGTTTGAGTGCCGGAGGTGCCATGGATGTTTGTAATGCTTCGGAATGCACTTTAAATTAGGGCTGACAACCCTACCGCATAAAATGAAAGCACATCTCCTGTCTTGAAATCTGCCAGTGGGCAAAACGCCCTTGGCCTACCAGCTGTTGCGCCAATGAAGAAGAAGATTTGTTGGTAGTGTAAAAGATATACTTAATAAAGCAATGTTTACAATTATTAACAATGCTGATATAAAGACCATCTTTGGGTTTATTGTTGAAGATTTTGCAATGAGATTCTAATTTTTTTTTTTTTTTTTTTTTTTTTTAATAATTTTTCCTTTTAAAAAAATTCATACATACATATCATTGTCTTGAAGAGATTTAACAGTTTTACAATACCTCACATATAAAGATAAAATATCTTTGAAAGCAGCAATAGTTAAAAGAACTAACAAGACGGACGATCTTTGGGTGTATTGTTGAATATTTTGCAATAAAAAAATATTGCAATTAAATTTTAAAAATTTTTATTTCTTTTAGAATAATTCTTCTTTTAAAAAAAATATATATTTATACATACATATCATTGTCTTGAGAATTTAACTTTCACAATACCTCACATATATAGAGATCAAATCTCTTTGAAATCAGCAATACTTAATAGAACTAACAAGACAAAAACCGTTGAAATATACATATCTAAAAGAAATGGGGAGACGAGAGCAATTAGATAGCATTCCATTGTCAACCCATGAAATACAAGCTTGAACAGAATTCATGACAACATCAATCACCACCATAACTATGCAACACGTAGTTTTCAAACTTATAGCACATTCAATACACGCCACTTGGGAGGCTCCGAGATCTCCAAACAGGTCGAAAGCGTATATCTTCTTAAATGCAGGTGCATTCAAAGTTCTTTCCCCCTGTCTTAACTCGCCTCATTCCTAGAAAAGAGTTGGTGCGTTAACAGAATTTCTGCTACCCGCTGGACTTAGCAAAGGACCCCACCCCGCTCGAAGCCGGCCCGGACCGAAAATATCAACATTTGTCCTTGATTAAAGTTGTAAATGAATACTTAGGAGCGAGTTGCACGATTCGACAACTGATTCTGCTGTGAACAGAATCTTGTAACACCTTGTTTCGTCAAAAAGTCATTTTGTTATACAAGGCGTGAGAGAGGGTGGGGGGTTATCAGTGTTTAATATCTTTCCAAGAAATAGTATTCATAAAAGAGAGACTGCTTGATAAAAATGGCACAATAACATGCAATTTTATTTTCTAAAAAAAGCAATAAATTATAAAAACGAAATAACAAAACTTAAGTAATTTTTAAAATTTATTCTTTAAACGCGGTTTTTTAATAATCTTTTCATTACTTAGAAATTTTAGATATCATTGTCTTGAATATTAAAAGAAACTTCATAACAATAAAAATTTTTAAATAAATAATAAAACATAAAATGCTTTAATTTATTGCAATTCAAAAAAAAGATAAAATAAATTATTCCATACCAAAAATATGCCCATGAAAATACATGAATTTGCAATAAAAAAATTTATAAACAATTGGGTTTTTTGTTGTTGTTGTTTTCCACTCTCTTAAAAAAAACTGTTTGTAGTGAAAAAAAAAAGTTATTTTGTTAATGTGTAAACAAAATGAATTAACATAATTTATCATGTTAAATTTTCATTATTTAAAAAAAAATTATATCACTAAAAATTAAAATTATATCACTAAAAATTAAAATTATTTCACTAAAAAATAATGGCTTGTCTTTATTTCTTAATATTGAAATAAATAATAATATATATAAATAAATATACTGCATAATAACAAAACACTTTTTTTTATATTCGATTTGATTAATATTCATGTTTTGATTTGGATATAATCATGATTTCAGATTGCATGTAAATATAATCATTAATTCTCCATCGCCTCTTATTATTATTATTATTCCGTAGCACATATAAGCTTAAATCAAAAATAATTCTTATACTTATTCTAAGCATTTAAATTTTCCCCCTGACTTCTAAGCGAATTTAATACTTCGTAATACAATTCTTAAAGATTTGGATAGCGAATAACACATGATGTATTTTATTCCATCAATTAGAAACCCGTGCAAGAATTCAGGGAAAAATAAAAAGAATAAAAGGTGGCAAATATCCTAGAGCGTGCGGTTTCACTAATCGATGGGATTATAAATAAATAACGAAATGGAAGAATTTCACGTTAAAAAAACTCGAATAAAGACAGAGGGGGGAAAAAGTACTACCCATTTTTCTTTTAGTCTTAGTTAACCACATGAGCTGAAACCTCCTGCGCCATTTAAAAGCAAAACAATTGACATGGAAAAGGTTTTCCTCCTGATAGTAATAATGATGAACAACAGGAAATAAGTTGAGGCCATCTTATCTGGCAAGTGATGTCAAAAGGTTCCTCTAAGTCTTCCATAGTACACGAAAACTATTTCGATTCTTCTTTTTTTTTCAAGCAGGTCAACCGAGATTGCAATCAACATGCCAATAAGAAAACAGCAACGCAAACAAATCTGAGTAGAGTGAAGTTGAAAACTTACTGTATGTTTGCTTAGTGAATGGGAAATGATTTCGTATTAAATATGCAGTGCTACTTCCTAGCATAGTTGTACTTTGTTTTCATAATCATCATGAAATATAAATGAATTTAAAAAAGATTTGCCTGTTATTCACAATTTTTTCTTTTTTTTTTTGGTTCCGTTTACTTTTTGTATGTAAATTGAAAATATTACTTCTAATAAAAAAAAATAAATTTAAACAAAAATATATATTTTGAAGAATAAAGACTATGAAATGCATTACTTCTACAAAATCATAATTTTTAAATGCCAACATTTTAAATTGTAATTTTCATTAAAATTTTAAGTTCGACATTTTTAATGAAGAATTCATTAATAAATACTCACATTATTACACAATTACATTAAAAAATAAATATATATTAAATCAAAACACCAATTTTAATCTTCTACAAAATCAAAATGCATTTTTAAATACTAATATTATCTATCATTTTAAATTATAATTTTTCATTAACAATTTAAATTCGACATTTTTTAATGAAGAATTCTTCATTATTACATTAAAAATTAAAAATAATAACCTAATAAACTCTACATTTAAAAATAAAACATTAAATCAATAAATTTTAAACTTTTAAATATATCAGAAAAATTTGATAAAAATAAACTTCACACATTTAAAGTTTTTACATTTAACACTATCAATAACTGTAAAAAAAAAAAAAAACAGTTAAAAAAAATAAGCCTCTTAATTCAAAGAGCACGAAAGAAAGACAAGTAGAAAGAAAAAAAAATTAATGAAACATTAAATTATGTGAATATTTAGTAACGAAAGAATTCTTACTAATATTATAGCGAATATTTAGTAAGAATTCTTCATTATTAAATATTTACATTCTAAGATTAAAATTAAAACTCAATAAACCTATATTAAAAAATAAACAGACATTAAATCAAAACATTAATTTTATACTTTTAAAAATATTACAAAGAATTTGATCAAAAATAAAGTTTTACATGTTTAAAAAGTTTTACATTTCACAATTATCAGTATCCGTTTAAAAAAAACAGTTAAAAAATTAAGACGCTTAATTGAAAGAGCACGACAAGGAGAAAGAAAAAAAAAAAAAAAAGTTAATGAACGTACTTCAGTAGGTTTAGATCATATACACAGCGATTCTGTCATAAAAAAGAAAAAGGCACATTAGTCATACATACATAAACAGAGATGCCTTTAAAATCGAAGATATAAATATAAATCTACGGAACGAACTGCGTACTTTCATGGCGACAGCTATCAGCTTTTAAGTATTACGACCTTTCATGTTTCCATTTCGCCGTCTAGGCATGGGCAGCTGTTTCTACTTAAATTATTTCGACCGTGAACCCCAGAAAAGCATAATTAAGAGAAAAACACGGGGTTTTATTCATAAAAGGTGTTCATTTGTAAAATGTGATGTCATACGCCATGATAGCATAAACCCTTCCATCTTAGAAATAGGTGCGAACAAGTAAAATCTTAACAATGATGTTCTAGTAGAAGGAAAAAAAAGAACATTTTTTACAAAATACAACAAACAAGTAATATATAAAAAAAAAATTTTTCAAAGTCAATTCTTTTTTTTTTCACTCTATTGCAGAAAGTCGTTTTATAAATAATTTTCATTCATTTTTTTTAAGTTTATCTGGTGCTCTCTATTGGTAGATATAGGCAACTTAAATCTAAAAAAAATTTTAATTGATTAAATTTAATGAATGAATTAATATTTGAAAAACTGTATCAGCATCCAGTGTCATCCCCTACAAGTTCAAAAAAAAAAATGCATTTGAACTGGAGTGGATGAATAAAAAGTGTTTTATCAACGATTGAAAATTTGAACAAGATATATAGGGAGAGTGTGAGCTAATAGAAGGAATTGAAAAACATATTTTTTACATTCAATATAAATTTTCATAACTATGCATTTCATTTATATAAAAAAAAAAAATATTATCATTATTATAAAAATGACATTCAATGTATACAATTAAAAAACACTCAAATATGTTAAATACCATTTCAAAAACATTATCCTTACATTAAAAAAGACAAAAACAGAATGTCAATAAAAAAATATATATATAGTAATTTTTAATATATTATGTTTCATTTATACATAAATATATTTAACTCATAAATGATTTGTTATTCATTGTCATTATCTGGAAATAATGGTTTTAATATACTATTATATATATATATATATATATAAGCAAGTATTAGGTAGCATTTTAAAAAGTAAGTTTTTTAAGGTAGTATTTTAAATTGTATAGAATATGAATATGTATGTTTTGAACATATACAATTTTAACATAAACGCTATTTAATGAAATAATAATTATTTTTTAATAAATAAAAGTTTTTATTAACATGAAAATGGCATTAAATGTATAAGATTAGAAAAAGAAAAAAACGAAACAAAATGTCGATAAAAAGAAAACTAAATCCGAATAAAAATTTTATAATTTTAAATTAAGTAATGTTTCATTTATACATAAAAATATTTAACTCATAAATAATTTGTCATTCATTGTCATTATCTCATAAATAATGGTTTCACTATATTATATAATACAAGGTATTCTGGTATTTTTTAAATTTACAGAATATGAATAAACATGCTTTTTAAATGTATATACAATTCCGTTTTAATACAAACGCTATTTAATGAAATAATTTTTTTTTTTATCAATAAAAAAAATTTTATTACCTCAAGAATGATATTCAACTTATATGATTAAAAAAATTGAAATATGTTGAATATCACTTCAAAAATATTATCCTTACATAAACAAAAAAAAAATTTAATATAGTAATGTTTCATTTATACATAAAATATTTAACTCATAAATAATTTGTTATTCATTGTCATTATAACAGAAATAATAATTTCAATATACGTATTTTTCATATGCAAGGTATATTAGTATTTTTAAACCGTATAGATTATGAAATGCATGTTTTTAAAAGTATATGCAATTTTAACATAAATGCTATTTAATGACAAATAATGTTTTTAAAATAAAAAATTTTATTAGCATAAAAATGACATTAAACGTATATGATTAGAAAAAAATTCAAATATGTTGAATAGTACTTTAAAAACATTCCTTACATCAAAAAGGACAAAAGAAACAAAATGGCGATAATAAATAATAATAAAACCGAATAAAATTTAGTAAATTTTAATATAGTATGTTTCATTTATACATAAAATATTTAACACATAAATAATTTATTATTCATTGCCATTATCTCATAAATAATGGTTTCAATATATTATGCAAATGCAAAGGTATTTTAATACTTTTAAATCTTATAGAATAATATGAATATGTATATTTTTAAAGGTATATGCAATTTTAACATAAACGCTATTTAATGAAATAATGATAATGTTTTTAAAAATAAAAAAATTTTATTAGCATAAAAATGACATTCAACGTATTAAAAAAAAAAAAAAATATGGTGAATACCACTTCAAAACCTTATCAAAAAAATTATCCCCTTGCATCAAAAAAAGACAAAGAAACAAAATGGCGATAAAAAGAAAAAAGTACGAAAATCGAATAAAATTTAGTAATTTTTAAAAATACATTTACATACATTTTTATTTATACATAAAAATATTTAACACATAAATGATTTGTTATTCATCGTCATTATCGCATAAATAATGGTTTCCATATATTATACATATGGAAGGTATTCTACTATTTTTAAATCGTATTGAATATTAATATGCATGTTTTTAAACGTATATACAGTTCCGTTTTAACATAAATGTTATTCAATAAAGCAATTTTTTTAAATATACATATATAATCATTTATACAAAGACAATTAAGTAAAAATAAGCGAATTTAAACTTCGTTTAACGGTAATATTATGTTAGTATAATTTATTTTCATTAAAAATGTTTATAATTCTTTTTAGATTCATATAGGGCAAAAAAAAAAAAAAAAAAAAAAGGAATAACAGACTGTTATTTTTTTTAAACAGACTTAAACTTAAATATCTTTTAAAAATATTTAAAATAAAAATAATAAAGTTAACAAAATTTTTTTTTTTTTCAAATATCCCCAAGATAAGTGACTAAAGTTAAAAAATCTTCCGATTTATTTTACTTAACATTTTTTCAGTCATAAAGACAAGTTATTATGTCTCTGACCGAAAAGCATGTCTATGAACTCTCCCAGTCCAAAATAAAAAATAAAAGTAAAAAAACAAACACAAACAAAAAAAATAGCAGTCAGCCAAGTTTGCCAAACACACACATGGAGATGTTATTCTTGTGCAATGCTGAT
Organism: Caerostris extrusa; assembly: GCA_021605095.1. Lineage (NCBI taxonomy): Eukaryota > Metazoa > Arthropoda > Arachnida > Araneae > Araneidae > Caerostris > Caerostris extrusa. The sequence goes on from BPLR01017408.1 coordinate 53,966, forward strand.
TGACTGACTGGCAAGTAAAAAAAATAAATAAAAATACATAGTAGTAATAATTTAGGTGTTCTAACATTTTACAAGTGCGATGTAAATAAGAATGAATCAACTTGAAATGATTTCGTCCCCATCATTTATTTAAATTCAGTATTTCGCCATTTTTTTTTTATCCCAATTAAACTACCGTAATTTTGTGCAAACATGCAAATACCATTGAAGTTGATTGAGATAATATAATGAATTTTAAAAGTCAAACACGGAAAACTTTTTTATTCAATATATATATTATATATATATCGTTCCTTAATGGTATTTTTTATAACCAAAAAAATTTTTAGGGCAAGGCAAATTAAAATATTTTCCAATTTTAATTAACTTGATCATTCTTATTAATTATTTGATTAATTTTTTTAACTTAGATGACAAATAACTTTTCCAAACATAAGTAACATTTTTTAAAAATTTAATTCATTATTTTTCCTCACTTAAAACTGTTTAAAGCATGATTTGAACAACAAAAGGAAATATAATTTGATTACATTTTCAATGAGAATTTGAAAACCTATGTTCAAAACAACCCAAAAATTTTTCTGTTTTATTCTAAAACTGTTATTTGTAAATAGAGAGCATCTTTAAATTCATTTTCCTTCATTCTTGAAGCTAAAGCAAATTTAAAACATCTAGTAGCAAAAAGATTAATTTGGTACATAGACATGCATAATTGATAAGATTTGCCTATTGAGCAGCTTCTTCTAAATCCCTGCTTTCAACCTGGATTTCCTTTTAAATCTTTTCACCCTCCATAGTGTATGTAACAATACATAAAGATACAAATATCTTATCTTTAAAGTGTTCAACGTGCTTATTACAGAGCACAGGATATCAGGTACAATACATATCTAAGGTTATTTAAAAGTAATAACTAATAAGGTTTAGAAATATATCTGATTAGAGGCATACAGTAAAAATAAATCCTGTTGCTATGTAAATTAAAAAGGGAAGGGCATTTTCATGTTCATTCCTGACCTTGAAATACAAGCCAATATAGTAAAAGTTTCAATTTAAAATAAGTAGTTAAAGATAATAAAGCTTCACAGCAATTAATACATAACTTAAAGGATTCTAACTCTTCAAATCAATGATTGACATGATATTCAGAACTTATTGAATGTATCATCAGCTCAATTAAAAAAAAAAAAAAAATGACAATAAGTGAAGAAAATATAAAACTACAAAATATAGCCTATAATAAATAAATCATAAGGGATAAAAAAATTCATAATACAGTACTAGAAAATAAGTTATAATAAAGTATTAAGTTGAAGAAGCTCACTATTATGAACAATACTGAAATTTAAAATTCTTTTTCAATATATCTTTTGTTTCCTTTAAAATTTCAATTTCACAAAGAACAAAAATAATGTTTTATACGAGTATAAATTAATTTTTTTGTATAAATAATATTTTAGCTTCATATTAAGACAGATTCATTTTTAGGTATTGCATACAAGTTGACATCTATTTTATCTTTCAATTAGATTAAAGAACTCGCAACTTACACAATCTGAATCTGAGTTAAAAGTACTTATTTTCCTAAATTTTAATTCAATTATCTATATAGAATATTATTTAAAACTAATATTTATGAATAATATAATGAAAATTTCATAATCAAATAAATACATATATAATAAGATTGAATTTTATTATTTAAACAATTAATATTCTATTAAAAAATGTTCAACTACAGAAAATGTAAAAAAAAAAAAGAAAAGAACTTTTAAAAATATATATGATTGAAAAAATATTTCATAACATAATTTAAAGAAAAATAAAACATTTGAAACTATAGAATTAAACTGCTTATCAAGATAAAATGAGTAGAAGTAGATTTACGTAATAAATTACATCAGATTTATAAAAATGAAAATGCAATATAAAATTAAAGAATAGAAATATATGCCTAGCATTATTTTTTTAAATTAATTTTTTTTTTTTTTTTATTATTATTATTTTACTTGAATTTATTTGGTATGAGTTAATTGTTACATAATATTATTAGTTACAGTAAAATTCAGAAAATATTGAAAATAAAATTTCCCAAGACAACTATTATTCTATCTTAGGAACAATAGAAAAGGGTGTATACATAATTAAAAAATATTTAATACATTTGATATATGCATAATAAAAAAAAATAGAAATAAGCTGTGAATATTTATCTTCTAAATTATTTTAATGATAAAACACATATTTTAAAAAGCATTAGGAACTACAATAATTATGCCATTAATTTACTAATCATGTATAAATTAAAATATTTCTTTGTTCAGAGATTTTTATTTGTAACCATAACATCTACTACAATGGCCCATGAAGACAAATCATTACATATAATTTAACGATAAAATATATATTTCATGAAATCATAAAATTATATTAGTTTATATAATATTACAAATATAAACCAACAATTGTTAGTGAACTGATAAAAAAATAATAAGCATTATACTTTCAATAAAAATATATTATATTGGAATAACTTGTAAACTTTCTTTTTTACTATTATTAAAGAATGGATATAATTTTGTTTAAAAATAAATTTTTCTGATAAATTTATTACTTAAGATTATACAGATTTAGTAAAAAAATAAATTACTTTGATGTAATATTAATAAGCTTTTAACATTTTTGATACAAAAAGTAAGTAAATAAACTTTTATTTATGCATTCTAGAATAAATATTAGCTTATAAATAATTTTAACAAAGATAAATTAAAACAAAATATTTTTTTGCAGCAGAGCATTTGAAAGCATTTATTGAAAATTTATAAATATTATAATATAAAAAAATTATAAAAGAAACTATGTAGGTTAAGATTGTTTGTCTAAAGTTATTTTAGAGAATATTAAATATATACATAATTGTTAAAAATGTTAATCTCTACAAATAATAAAATAAATTTTTTTAAATTATAAATATGCTTAATATTATATAAATATAAATAATAGCAAACTCATAATAATAATAATAATAATAATAATCATATAAATAATTTAATATGTAAAATAATAAAAACTTATGTAAAAAATATTTGAAAACTTTGAGGGTAAACAAAATAAATGTTTCAATAAATAAACATCACTTTAAATAATGAATGAACGTGTAGTGTAATCGTTACATGAAAAAGAATCTACTGAGAGTAAATGTAAACAAAAAAAGTAATAACAAACAACGAAAATTTTTCTTAACAAAAACGATCAACTAACTCAGTAAAATATTATCCTAATAATAACATTTTTTAAAAACAGAAATGCTATATTTAATTTTCATTGAACAACAATACAATATACAAATAATAAGAACAAATGGTTTATTTACATTTAATAGCTTTCTTAAGATTCCAATAATAACAAAAGACATGATCAACAAAATCGTATTCTGGGCAACAATATAATAATTTTATAATAATCTCGAGTAACTGATATTAACAAATCAATAACATCACAGAAATAAAAAAAAAAATTAAAAATTCGGCCTTTCAAGGATCTTATAATTTAACCACTCCAGACAAACTGTTGAAATAAAAACAAAGGCTAATATTTTGAAAATTATTTATATACACATTAACTATAATTAACAGCACTGATGTATTAAGCCGATTAATTTAAAGTACAACTTTAAAAGGTTTTTAATATTTTAAAATATTAAATTGTCAATTCATGCAGGGAGTTTTGAGTATGGTTTATTTACATTTAATAGCTTTCTTAAGATTCCAATAACAAAAGACATGATCAACAAAATCGTATTTTGGGCAACAATATAATAATTTTATAATAATCTCGAGTAACTGATATTAACAAATTAACATCACATAAATATAAAAAAAAATTAAGGCCTTTCAAAGATCTTATAATTTATCCATTCCAGACAAATTGTTGAGATAAATAATTTTCAAAATATTAGCTTTTTTGTTTATGAGCATCAGTACTGTTAATTATAAATGTCCATTAAGCCGATTAATTTAAAATAGAACTTTATAAAAGATTTTTTTTAATATTTTAAAATATTAAATTGTCAATTCATGCAGTGGGTTTTTGAATTATAGAAATTTCAACATCCATCAACTGGGACTGTTACTAAATCGGCTGTTTATATTGTTGTATCAATTGTTTGTTGTATAAAAGAACGGATCTGAGTATGTCATCAATTGTGTGATTGTTTTAAATTTTTTAATCAAACGAGGTGGAGATGGTAGTGTATGACTTACCTGTAAATCCTCGTATGTCTTGAAGCATAAAAAAGCAAATCCATCCACAATATCCTCTTGATATACGGGTTCTTTGATTCTTTTTTTACGTGTTGGTGGTCGTTTTTGTCTAACGGGGGGTGATTCCTCATTTTCACTTATTTCAGCAACAGCACACTGTCGCTGTTGCCGCTTTTGCATGCGAGCAGCTCTGTCGCGACGGCGTCTATTCCCCCCATTTCTCTGTTTCGCTTCCATTGCCTCTTACTATCCACAACACCACAAATAAAAAGCAAAAAAAAATCAGCGATTATCCATGCTGAGTATAATCCATTGCGCTCACACAGTTGCACATCACAAAATTACACAAGCATTATCCATTCGTCCAATGCGAAATCGGCAAAATAGTCTCTTAATTAGAAATCCAAGCTTCAGCAAGGCCCGTATCCACTGTCAAAATTCTCCTTTTCTTTAGCAATGGCGGCTGCACACAGAAGCAGAAGTGCCGCGTCACTCAGTCCATGACCCGGATGCACTTACACAAGGCATTACGCCGCGGTAAATAGTCCCACGTTTGGTTCGAGTTTTAACTATTAAATTACTTTCTACCAAAGCTGTAAAAATTATGAGCGGCCTCTAAGAGTACAGATTTCAGTGCTGTTCGTAATTCTTCCAGAATGGTCGATATTTTATTCGCATATAAACATTGTCCGCTTGTTAAATTTATCAGATCAATACACTTGCCACCTGCCATAATCAAAATAGAAACATTTTCTAATAAATAATTTACTACTCTCAGATGTTCTCAATTAAGTTTCTCTCGAACTCATATGCATTTAATTAGAATGCGATTTTTGTCACAGCCTGGCTTTTCATCCCAACTTTTTAATCTAATTGATTATTTTTAAAACTTTTAACAGATTGAAATTTCTTTATAAATTTTTTTTTTTGACTTTGGCAAAAAAAGTATTCTCTTTCTATTTGCAAATGTAATTGCACATGTATAATGAGTTCTGAGTTTAAATTTAGTATTGAATATTAATAGAAAGATTTAAAAAAGTTCTATTATAAAAAATATACAGGAGAATTAAAATTTTTTTTTTTTAATATGAAAACGTTTAGAATATTATTGTTCACATTAATTCGCATGAATTTCTCGTGAATATCATGCTCTAAAAACGATTCATTTGCATCATTATAAATAATTTTTATTATAAATTATACTGTTAAAAATCTGTGTTTGCCAATGGTTAGCATTAGAACTCACACAATAAATGTAAGTATAAATTTTATCAATTAAATAATAATAACTCTTTTAAAGATTTATATATGTTGTTGTTGTTTTTATTATTATTATTATTATTATTATTATTTATTTATTTTAGAACTTCAATCAAACTTGCATATATTGTTCATAAAGGAACTATAATGAAATGCAGCTTAGAAAAATATCTGAATTTGATTTTAAAGTTTTATTAGCATTCTATAATTTATCTAATTTTTTCACTGCGTGTTCTGAGTATTTATAAATTTGTTCGTTATGAATTTATATCATCATAAGAAATTATATTACTTGTTTTTTTGTTTGTTTGTTTTTAATTTGAATAATTTCTAATATTCAGTAAAATTCTCAAATAAAGTTTGAGAAGTGTAGGACATTTTTGCTGTCTATTGAATATCAGGAATAAGTAAATGAAGGATTTTCCTGAAATAAATAATATTGACGATTATTCTTTACTGTTTTGTTGTGTCGAAATAATAACACGTGGAAATAGCTGTCTTTTTTTTTTTTTTTTTTTTTCCATTAGTCACTTATATGTTAAACAGGTATACTATTCTCTAAATTTATGATATAATTATAATTAAAAAAGAAACTTAGTTTAAATAAAAATGAGAATACTGTTTTAATATAGTTTATAGTTCAAACGTTAATATAGTTTTTGGTTAAAAGTTTTAATATAGTTTTTAATTTTTAGTTTAGTTTATTAATATAGTTTTTAGAGCAAAAATAAAAATAAATCATTTTTTACATGGATCATTGCTTTAAACAAAGAATTTTTGATAGCTATTCTTATTTCATTGTAAAGTTATTATAAAGTAAATAATTAATGAACCTTAGTTAAATAGATTGAAGTAAGTTGTTATCTTAAACAAAAATTTAGTAAAATTATAAGAAATTTTGTAATATTATTCATTTGTAATTTCAAAATAAAATCATGATGAATGTTTATTATCCATTAAAATTTAACGGAAGTTCGAATTTTAGTTGTTGTTGTTTAGTTTTGTCTTCATAAATTAATATTGTTACGGTTACGAAGTTTTACATCATTTAATTATCAATGTTTTTTTTTCCCTGAGTAATTTACCAAAAAATATTTGAAATGTTCTTTTTTTTTTAATTTTTTATTATTATTAATATTATTATTATTTGAAAGGATTATATTTATTGAAAAAAAATGCATCATTTAGCTCGCAAACGACATAAATAATTTTCAAACAAAATTTTCATAATTTGTTCAATCTATAATGCAAATCCACGTGATACTGCACGGTTCTCACAAAAATTCTCACGGGGTTTATCTCTTTCAAAAGGAAATATTCTGACCCTTTTCAAGAATTGTGTAAGTCCAGCGGTGTGTGAACTTTAGAAGTCGGATTGCTGACCCCCTACTGTGCCCTGTTCTGGCTATTCACTACCCACAAGAAAGGGGGTTGTGCTTTCCCCAAGGGTAACTGACCCTTCCTTGTAGCTATCACTTACGGTAATCTACCCTCTCTTCGAAACTGTAAATCGCGTGCAGACTTCCATTGTGGCTCATGCTCCATTAAAGTTAAGTTCATGTTGAAATTGAATAGTAAACTGTTCATATTGAATATTTAAGCAGATTTTTAATATTTTTGCAAATAAACAGAAAAAGTTGCTTCGTGTATTATTGTATGGCATTGATATTTAAATGTTCTACAAAAACAATCTTATTGCAGTGAGAACGATTTTCAAGGACTTGTGAACTTTGTTTATTTGAGATAAAATTACTGGTGAAACCGTCCAGTTTCAGTTACTTTTATTTCATTATCGCTACCAAAGCAAAAAAAGATTACAAGACATCGGTTTATATTTTTTATCATGATTTTTAAAGTTGAAATTTCATTGAATAAGAATTCGTTTCGTTATTGTTATTATAACAATAAGGATTAATTGGATCATTGTATGACAATGATATTTAAATGTTACACAATAGCAATCTTACAGCAGTGAGAATGATTTTCAAAACCTTTTGAGCTTTGTTTATATGAGATAAAATTAGTTTAAATCGTTCAGTTTCGGTTAATTTTATTTCATTACCATTACCACAGCAAAAAGATTACAAAAACATCAATTTATATTTTTTTATCATAATTTTTAAAATTATGATAAAAAAAATTTCGAAATTTCGTTGAATGAAAATTTTTTCGTCTTTGTTATTAGGACAATAAGGATTAGTTGTATCATTGTGTGACAATGCTATTTAAATGTTGTATAATAGCAATCTTATAGCAGTGAGAATGATTTTCAAGGCCTTTTGAGCTTTGTTTATTTGAAATAAAAATTAGTTTAAATCGTTCATTTTTCAGTCAATTTTATTTCATTGGCGCTACCAAAGTAAAAACATTAAAAACATCAATTTGTATTATTTTTATCATAATTTTTAAAATTGGTTGAGATTTCATTGAAAAAAATTTTTTTTTTCGTCATTGTTATTATAACAATAAGGATTAGTTGAATCATTGTTTGACAATGATATTTAAATGTTGCACAATAGCAATCTTATAGCAGTGAAGGGTTTTCCAGAACATGTGAGTTTTGTTTGAGATAAAATTCTTGTTGACAAACAGCCCAGTTTAGTTTATTTTATTTCATTTTATTTCTATTAAAAGAAAAAGGTTAGAAGATATATAGATAGATAGATTAGATAGATCGATAGATTATATTTATTTTTTTTTACAATAGTTTTTAAAATTGGTTGAAATTTCATTGAATAAAAAAATTTTTTTTTATCATTGTTATTATATTATGACAATAAGGACAAATTGGATCATTGTGTGACAATGATATTTAAATGTTCTACAAAAGCAATCTTATTGCAGTGAGAATGATTTTCAAGGACTTGGGAGCTTTATTTATTTGAGATAAAATTACAGGTGAAACCGTCCAGTTTCAGTTACTTTTATTTCATTATCGCTACCAAAGCAAAAAAAGATTACAAGACATCGGTTTATATATTTTTTTTATCATGATTTTTAAAGTTGAAATTTCATTGAATAAGAATTTGTTTCGTTGTTGTTATTATAACAATAAGGATTAATTGGATCATTGTATGACAATGATATTTAAATGTTGAACAATAGCAATCTTATAGCAGTGAGAACGATTTTCAAGGATTTGTGAGGTTTGTTTATTTGAGATAAAATTACTGATAACAAACCGTTCAGTTTCAGTTAATTTTTATTTCATTGGCACTATCAAAACAAAAAAAATTTAAGATACTAATTTATATTTTTTTTTATCATAAATTTTTTTAAATGGGTTGAAATTTCAGTGAATATTTTTTTTTTCATCTTTGTTATTATAACAATAAGGATTAGTTGAATCATTATGTGACAATGATACTTAAATGTTGTACAATAGCAATCTTATAGCAGTGAGAATGATTTTCAAGGACGTGTGAGCTTTTTGAGATAAAATTACTGGTGAAAACCATCCAATTTCAGTTAATTTTATTTCATTATCACTACCAAAGCAAAAAGATTACAAGACATCAGTTTATAGTTTTTGCATCATAAATTTTTAAAATTGGTTAAATTTCATTGAATAAATTTTCTTCGTCATTGTTAGTATGACAATAAGGATTGGTTGATCATTCTGTTACAATGATATTTAAATGTTGTACCATAGCAATCTTATAGCTGTGAGAATGATTTTCAAGGACTTTGTTTATTTGAAAGAAAATTACTGGTGACAAAAAGTCCAGTTTCAGTTAATTGTTTTATTATAAATTTATTATTTTTATTATCATAAATTGTTTAAATTGGTTGAAATTTCTTTGAATAAAAATTTTATTGGTTATTGTTATTATGACAATAAGGATTAGCTGGATTATTGTGTTACAATGATATTTAAATGTTGTACAATAACAATCTTATTCAGTGAGAATGATTTTCAAGGACTTGTGAGCTAATTGAGATAAAATTACTGGTGAAAACGATCCAGTTTCAGTTAATTTTATTTCATTACTACTACCAAAGCAAAAAGATTACAAGACATCAATTTAAATTTTTTATCATAATTTTTAAAGTTGAAATTTCATTGAATAAAAAAATTTTTCGTCTATGTTAATATAACAATAAGGATTAATTTTATTATTATGTGTGAACATGAAGTTGTCCTGGTTAGAGGTGGTCTGTGGAGTCTTCACAAAAGTGAAGCTATAAAATAAAAAAAAATAAGTAAGAATATATGTTATTATTTAAAGCAGACTAATCGCCAAGCACAACACGAGAAGCTTTCATTTCAAAAACTTTTATTTTAAATAAACGCTGATTTTCGTGATTTTATTTATGTGTGATTTACAACTGGCACGAAATGTGTGTTGCTAAATTTAACGATTGATCAATATCAAGTCACGTGCTCTGCAGTTCATTTTGAACTGTCTGGTTTTCAAAATATAAACAGATTATTATTTCAATTTCCTCAAAATAGTGTCTGAGGATCAGTATATGTCTATTTAAATTAATTTAACCATTACTTCTAAGACTTCTCTGTCTGAATTGGGTAGTGAATCTTGTAACATTTGAATAATGGATTCTTTCTAAATTTTGTCGTATTTCTGTAGCTATCGAATTTAATAATTCTTGTAATATTCTGAACTAATTCTTCATAAATTTCTTGGGTTATTGAACTTTGATATATGTATTATGTCAGACATGATAAATTGAAATTCGTGAAAGGATTTCAGTTTTTTGGGGTTTTTTTTTTTAAATATTAAATCAACATTAATTTTTCATTTATTGCTTTGTAACTAAATGTTGTTTCACATTAAATAATCGATAATCTTTGCTGTTTCGTAATTATGTTGGTAGGGATATTTTTTATTATAATAATTTTATGTTTGTTCTATAAGATTATAATTAATCAAATTCTTAATTCTCCTTTTATTAACATGCATCATAATCTTAATAATATAGTTTTAATATTAGTTTATCTTTAATATAGTTTGATATATAACGGCAAAAAAAAAAAAAAAAAGCATATTGTAAATTAGATGCTTATTTAATTTTTGTTTTTTTAAGGTGCAAGACAACAAAATAAAATGAACCGAAAATGCAGATATAATAACAACACACTGAAAATAATCAGTATTTTATATTAAAAACATTGTTAAGCAGTAACCATGGCAACATTTTGCATAAATGTTCAGACGATTATTTAATTTAATCAATTCAATGACAAAATTACAATTACCGAGCATTGCACGTATTTATGTAATGGTATAATAATAACAGCACACCGAAAAGAATCATTGCTTAGTATTTTATATTAAAGCATTGTTAAACAGTAACCATGGCAAACATTTTTCATAAATATTCAGACGATTATTTTGTCATTTCACTGACCAAATTACAATTACCAAGCATAACACGTGTTTATGTAATTGTATATAATAACAGCTCACCGAACAGAATAATTGTTTGCACTTTATATTAAAGCATTGTTGAGCAGTAACCATGGCAACATTTTGCATAAATGTTCAGACGATTATTTAATTTAATCAATTCAATGACAAAATTACAATTACTGAGCATTGCACGTATTTATGTAATTGTATAATAATAACAGCACACCGAAAAGAATCATTGTTTAGTATTTTATATTAAAGCATTGTTAAGCAGTAACCATGGCAACATTTTGCATAAATGTTCACACGATTATTTAATTTAATCAATTCAATGACAAAATTACAATTACCGAGCATTGCACGTATTTATGTAATTGTATATAATAACAGCACAGCGAAAAGAATCATTGCTTAGTATTTTATATTAAAGCATTGTTAACAGTAACCATGGCAAACATTTTTCATAAATATTCAGACGATTATTTTGTCATTTCACTGACCAAATTACAATTACCAAGCATAACACGTGTTTATGTAATTGTATATAATAACAGCACACCGAACAGAATAATTGTTTGCATTTTATATTAAAGCATTGTTGAGCAGTAACCATGGCAACATTTTGCATAAATGTTCAGACGATTATTTTATTTAATCATTTCAATGACAAAATTACAATTGTTTTTCTTTTTTCTTTTGCATGTTTTAGATGAGAAAAGGTAATTATTTAAACCAAAGTCTATTAAAATCTTTTAAACTAACATAACAACAACTATTTTGTATTAGAACTGTTAGCTGTAGTTGTAATTCTCATTATATTATCGCGAATACTAAAACAATTTACAATTCACGCTATACGATTTCATTGTAAATATTTTTTTAATCAAATTCCTCTTCCAACTTTTATTTTTTTATTCGAAGAAGTGGAATTTTTTTTTTTTTTTTTTATAAAGCTTTAGTTAATGTAGTCGTTTTCTAACACATTATTTATTCAGAATTATTTAATTATTGAATTAGTATTATAAAAAAGATTTACGAGCTTGCAGTTATAAGACTATCTACATGAAAATATTTTGTTGAAAATTGTAAGCTTAATTCCACTGTAAACATTTTGAATATTATGTATCTTTTTTCATCATAAAATAATCAAATATGAAAAAAAGTTGTCAAATATGTGTCATAAAAATTTCACAATATACCTTAAACACACATAAAAATATTACAACTTTTCACAAATAAATTCTTTTGTTGCATATTTTCAGTATAATTGCTTTTACCTTTATTTGTTTTATCTTTATTAAAAACCACAAGAATGCACTTTATTTTGCCGCGCTATTTTAGATCCGGATTTCCAAAGCTGTTTGATGGAGTGCGAACTAAATTTCTTCAAATTCTTTATCCTCGACCACATTTGAAGTATTTTTTCCTTTGATTTTTTTTTCCTCATTATATGACATCTTTTATAAAATACAATATTTCATTCTGTTATAACGTTACCGGTATACAGTATCCATGCAGTTATACCACATAACAACTGAACTTTATTTACTCAAAAAGTCACTAAGAAATTCTTTTGGACCATCTTGCATTCTTCTCCCTTAACTGGCACTGAAATTTGTATATTTTAGATTCTTCATTAATTAAATCTTTGATATTTTAAGACTAAAATGAAATTTAAAGCGGTTTACATTCGATAATAATTATAAAAAAAAAAAAATTAAAAAAACAAGAGTTTTATTTTTTATTTCTATCAAAGTAAATTTGTTTAATCCAGAGAAAATTGATTTATTAATGACCCTGGGAAAAAAAATCGATTTTATGATTAATTTTTGTAGTAAACTAAAAATAAAATTAGTTTTATATTTTTAATCATGATAAATATTAAATTCATTTTTCGAACCTAATATCAATCTAATATTGCTAATAACTATTAAGGGGCCTGAAGGCCGAGTGACTGGAGCTAGGTGCCACAGGCGTCGGGTTCGAGTCCCGGCGATGCCATGGATGTCTGTAGTGGTTCGTAATCCACTTTAAACCGTAGGTCCTTGTTTAATATGACTGTGAGGCGTAGAACTGACAACACCACCCCGTAAAAAAAAAAAAAAAACATCGTCTGTCTCTAAATCTGCCAGTACGGGCTGTTGCGCCAATGATGATGATAATAACTTTTAATAATAAAGGAATTTGAATATTAAATTTAATTGCTTTAAAAATCTTAGAGGAATTATTTCTTTTTCTCTTATAATTTCTTGAACCTATCATCATCATCGGCGAAACAGCCCCATGGAGAGCCAAGGCCGTCTGTCTTCTAGCAGATTTAGAATCAGGAAACGGTTTCTTTTTGCAGGGTAGGATTCTTGAATTTTGCCCTATTCCTAACAGTCATATTAGATCGGGGACTTTTACGGTTTAAAGTGGATTCGAATCACTACAAACAACCATGGCCCTGCGGGATTCGAACTCGAAACCTGTGGCATCGAGAGCCAGATTTTTGAACGTTTATAATATTAAAAATGAAAAAAATCCACTTTATTGCAAATATTTTATTTGTTTTATCCATAAAAAAAAATATATAATTTATAAAAAAAATGATAAACAACAATTTCAAGTTCAAAAAATCCCTATCTGATATCCCTTTTGTATAAGAGTTTTCAGCTAATTTTGCTAGATGTATCTGTTTGTTACATCCCATTCAATAGTTATATAACCAAATACAAAATTCAGACAGTAGAGCAGACTAAAGGCGGAAGTAAGAAGGAACAAATAACCTTTATAATTCAAGATTTGTAGTAAAATATGCTTTAAATTAACGGAAAGGAAGAAAAAAATCGGAGCTACAAAGAACCCAAGACCAGTGCTAAGAAAAAACCTTCTCGTAAACATTGAATTTTAACTCGCATTGTGTTTCTCACGACCGATCCGCACAAAACACGTCTCACAACACACCGACTTCACGCTTTGAATTCCCAACGCAAAAATCTCCCCTTATTTCTTAGAGTTCAGTATTAGAAAGATTCTTGCGCATATATATGCATGTGATATTTTTGTTCTTTAATGTAGAATCAAGATATAAAAAAAAGTTCCTGATTTTTTTTTTTTATATATACTTTTGTTTGATAATCTAATCGAAAGAATATTTGAAATAGAAATATTATATATATTTTTACATTCTTAAGAATTGACTCTATAGAGTGTAGGAAAATAGGATGTTTAAAAATAGAGTGCAGGAAAATAAAAATATTTTATCTTATGTGATTTTTTGACAAGGAAGGAAAATGCTGGAGAATTAATACTAAAAAGTGTTTAAACTGATAAAAAATATATATTTTCATATTCTCGGTACATAATCATTTTACATCTTAATGCATTGGATAATGTTAACAATTTAATATATTAAATACTTCTTTAATTATTTTTTAAATTTATTTGCATACTTGAGTATCCCGGAAACCC
>BPLR01017409.1:0-44064 GCA_021605095.1 Caerostris extrusa
GTTCGGGATAAAAAACATCATTAAATAATTCATTTTAAAAAACACGTTGAGAGTTATATATGTCGTAAAAGTGAGTGATATGATAATTTATTAAGTTTTTCCAGGAAGTATTTAATTTTTATTTTATTTATTTATTGCAATGGCTTCTGGTTATATTAGCATCCCTTCCGTCCAATTCAATTATAGAACTAATATTTATAGTGCTACTAAAATTGCTATGCAAATGGTTAGTGTAATAACCTGAAATATTGACATTCCGCCAACTTTGATTGAACATCTTTTTGACTAAAATCTAACAGTTGGAATCATGGGATGGCAGAAGACATTCAAAAAGAATCCAATCATGAGCATCTTACTATCACTCAACAAGAAAGGTCCGATATGTGAATAGTGTTTGCATGCGTCTAATGGCCTTCCTCAAGTTTAATTTTAATTTTCTCTTAACCTTTATTTATCTATAAATAAATAAAGAAAGTTTAATAAATAAAGAAAAATAGAAGTGAAATCTCCTCAAAAACATACAATCAAAACTTGCTGAAAACAGACGTATTGGAAAAAGTTATTGACTGACTGATCAGAATTTTATCTGTGGGGATATAACGAAAAAATAGTCTTGTACTTTTCAGTAAAAGATTTGGTTGATATATTATTGCAGCTTTAACAATTGCTATTCGTGCAAATGTATATGATGAGTAGTCAAACATCTACTGGACATTTGAGCCACATTTACTGCTCATATTTAAATGTGCAGACCCATCAAAATTTTACAACTTGTTCTATCGTCTAATAATAAAACTTTTATAGACTTTTATTGTACTGCTATATAACATTTTCTTATTGATATAGCTTGTTACAGACGCACAGAATTTAATATATAATTTTAAAACTTTTATTATAGATAGGGAAATATTATTAAACCATTATCACCATTCTATTTATTTTAGATTTTCAATTAAGAGTAGCAATAAAATTGTTATAATTTTTTTTTTTTTTTTTTTTTTGTGTGTTTTAAAAGAAATTCAGCTCTAACTCTCTTACTAATTCAGTAACTCTTAGTACCACGTTAATTCTTAGTAGACGAATGAATTTTAAAACTTGCATTTATATTATTTTGTATTGAATTTATTTTATTTGTAAAAACATAATTTTCCTAGGGAAGTTTAAAAATTTATAAAATGAATAATTTGTGCTAAAAATTTATAATGACCATGATATAATGTTAGGGCTAACGGCCATACCATGCTGAATATACCGGTTCTCGTTAGATCACCGAAGTCAAGCATCATTGGGCGCGGTCAGTACTTGGGTGGGTGACTACCTGGGAACACCGCGTGCCGTTGGCATTCACAAATTGGCATTCACAAACACCTGAATGGCCGAGTGTCTGGCGCTCTGACGCTCGGTGCCACAGGTTTCGGGTTCGAATCCGGCGGTGCCATGGATGTTTGTAGGGGTTCGGAATCCACTTTAAGCCGTAGGTCCCGGTCTCCTATGACTGTAAGGGCATCACGGAGCCAAAGTCAGACTTCTACCTACGGGTGCTCCATCACAACAGAAGCTGCTTCCTTCAATCATGAGTACGTATGGGCTCGTGGGCTTGGCCAGCCAAGTGAGATAAGAAACAAACTTAGTTAGGTTCAGATTCAGCACAGAAGAAGTGTTGCCGATTATAATATTGGTAATATATGAGATTATATATTATATTATTGATAATATATGATATTTATATTATATTGATGATATAATGTTTACCTAGTTAGACTTAGATTTAGCTGAGAATCGCTGATTATAATATTGATGATATATTCGATTAAATGTTATAATATTGATAACATATGAGGTTTATTGATGATATAAGGTTTATCTAGTTCGACACAGATTCAACACAAAAGAAGTGTTGCTGATTGCCATTAAGCAAAGTATGATTTCTTGATGCCGCTGCAATTTGTGACAAGCACCTATAGGAAATCCATAAAAGAAGATGTCACCTTCCTTCTCAACCTGGAAACAAAGTGTCTTGCTAATTTATCGTGCGAATTTACAGCACAGACACGATTGCTTATTGGGTTTTGAATTAAGTTATCATGATTCGGAAATTCAATGTCACGATCCAGCAATCCTTTTAATAATAATTTATCTACGAACATTAAAAGCAAGAAAAAAAAATTAAGAATTTTGTTGAACATTAGATTTTATTTTAAAAACAACAATCATTGTCTAAATCATTTTAAAATAGAAAATATAACCTAGTGTTGGCATGTTGTAGAAAATAAAATATTTTTTAATTTTGGTAAATTTTGTTAGAAAAATATCTGTTGCATAAAAGGCATGCGATTTTTAAAAAAATGGCTAAACAAAGCAATCATTCTTATCCGAGAATTCCCAATAATTTTTTTACCTCCTTTATTTTGTTAGTATTTATTTTTAAGAAAAAAATATTGCTAATTTAGAAAAAATTTAAACGAATAGAAATTTTCTACCTAATTTTTTACAATAATTTAACTAATGCCATCAGGCAGTTTTTTGTGTGCCATCTGATAGCATGAAAATCTTGGGGCAATGAAAAAAAAAAAAAGATAAGGTTTGCGATTAATTGTTGGGAATGAATAAAGATTTTAAAGAGAGAAAATAATTTGACTAATGGCATCATTCAATTTTTTGGGTGCCACCTGGTGGCACCAAAATCTTGTGGCGATGAAAAAAATAAAAAGTTTTCATTTAATTAAAAGATAATCAATAAAAAAAAAAAATTTCATAAATTTTATGATGAATTGTTCGGAAGGAAGTAAGGATTTAAAAAAAAAAAAAAAAAAGCCCAACTGAACTTCAAAGTGTTACAATTTTTAAGTTGATGGTGAAAACAAATTCAGCTGTAACTTTATTGTCAGCAATTACCATCAACACTTTCATCACATCTGTAACACCACTCCTCGAACCTTCACAACAATTACCTTCAATGTGATCTGACACTTCATCGTTGTTCGCGAAAGTGAGAAAATAAAAGCAAAGAAAAACCCTACCACGGTGCGAGTCAACACACCTCGTCCATCTTCTTCTCGCAGGACCATCTGCATCGACTGACAGTTTTTAAAAACTTTTTTTCAATATAAGAGTTATCCATTTCAGCCTGAACAAACTCTCCTGTGTTACTGATGATGAGTTTTTGCAGTTTCGACGCGGAAATGTAAATTCATTTGCTTTAGAGTGACATTTCGATAATTAGATAGATGGAGTCAATCCCATCAGCTGCTCCCATGCGGTCAAAAGGAAATGGGTCTCAAAAGACTGACCTCTGCACATTGTATAATGGATACTCTTGTTTATACAAGGCAGATGATTTTTAAAGAGGACAGCGCTATTTCCATTTATAGTGAATTGATAACGGTCAGCTGATCAATTATTTATGGGTGCAGAAATTATATTAAATATGGTAGGAGCATTGTTTCTTAAATACTAAGTAAAATTTTTAGTGGTCTTTGGTTTCAAAGGGTTTTTTTTTTTTTTCTGAAATTTTATTGCGATTTCGTGTTTTTTTTCCATGTTGTAAAACAAGTTTTGTCTAATGTACTTCATAATTGATTATAGCTATAAGCTATTTTTAATTGATTGAAATTCCTTTCAAAAACTTTGCTAAATGCAACTTTGCAAGTAAATATAAATTTTAGTGGTCTTTTGTAATTAAAAGGATTAAAGGGGTGTTTTTTTTTCTGAAATTTTATTGTGATTTCTTGGTTTTTCATGTTGTAAAGCAAGTTTTGTCTAATGTACTTCATAATTGATTGTAGCTATAATAAATTTTTAATTGATTGAAATTCCTTTTTCAAAAGCTTTGCTAAAACGTGTTGTAAAACAGTTTTTTTGCCTAATGTACTTCGCAATTTATTATAGCTACAAGTTATTTTTTAATTCATTAAAATTCTCTTTAAAAAGTTTGCAGAGAACTTTATTTTAATTTAGGAAGTTACAATATCACTGTAAAGGCAATTCAGTAACATCTCGTCAAATCTGTGCATATCAGGTTGACCTTGAAGGTATAAATAAATTCATATGAATGTCCGATAAAAAGAGGTTTTAAATAAAAATATATTTTGATCACTTTTGAATATCTGGAAATGTCTTGTTAATGAATTATCTATAAAGAATTATATTCTATGTTTTAATCTACATTTTAATATATAACATAGACTAAATGCTTTTATTACTTAAAAATGCTATTATTACGTGCTAAATGCTAAATTATTACGTATACATTCAATTGTTATTTATCACATGCTGTATCTATTCATTATTTCTTGCGTGTTATTCTTTTTATCTCCTCTTGAAATTTATTAAATGGTTTTAGAAAAAATTGTCATTTAAATTTCAAAGCTTTTTGCCTTTCTCAATTTTCTGTATGAGATTTGAATGAGATGCTTAATATGTATACTAATATATGTATGTGTTAATATTGAATTGTTGAATTTATGAAACTAATATATCATGAATTAAAGCTCTGGTAATTTTTTACATTATTGATTTATCAGGTAAAATATGGATTTTTCTTACTAGAGCATTTTTGTAGGAAAAAAAATCACCTTTCACCAGAATATTATTTTGAGGATTTAAATTGAATATTAATAAATTCAAGAACACTTCTTTGATCCTATTCACAAAACTCCAAATACCTATATTAATATTATCAATATTAATTACCTAGAAAAAATGTCATCAAAAATTAAACAATTTCAGAAAGTCTATGAAATTAATGTGCCACACTTATGTTATTAGTAACTCAATCAAAATTTTAATTGTACAAATGTGAAAATTTATAATACCAGTTATAATAATACATCATTGAACACTAATGTTAAAATGTGCACATAACTAGATCCAAAAGTATTAATATAACATATATGAACATTTATAATGCCATTTATAATAACACATCAGTCAACACTAATGTCATTATATGCACATAGTTAAATCAAATGTATTAATACCACAAATGTTAAAAGTTATGGTAATAGCATCATTTAACATTGATATCATTAGCTTACACATGATTAAATCAAAAATATTAATTGTACAAATGTGAAAATTTGTAATAATATCATTTACGTAATACAGCGTTCAAAATTAATATCATTAGTGCGCCCATAGCTAAATCGAAAGTATCAGTAACATAAATGCGAAAATGCATGATAATATCGTCAATAAATATCATAATTCAACACTGATATAATTACTATACATCATTAATGCACATAACTAAAGCAAAAATATTAATTACAGAAATGGGAGAACTTATAATAACATCATTATGCCCATCAATGTAATTAATGTGCAATCAACTAAATCAAAATTATCAGTTGTACAAATGTGAAAATTTATAATAATATCAATAAATTATTCATTTCGAATATCCTTGGCGTGTACATAGCTTAATCAAAAGTATTAATTATAAAAAGGAAAAAAATATAACAGTATTATCAATAAATATCATTCAGCATTAATATCATCAGTGTATACAATTAACAAAATCAAAAGTTCAATTATACAGATTTGAAAATCACTCCAGCAAACATAAGTTAGCTCTCTATTGCTCATAAATGCCATATATATGCAATACAACAATAAATATCTACATTTTTTTTTCTAGTCAGCGAATAAAATTCGAAGAACAGTTATAGAGTGTATTAATTGCACAACACACTAACCTGGAATAAATTTAACCTGGACAAATACAAGTTGGTGTTTTAGTCCCACAGGAATGTTACATTAATTTATTATAACAACAAAAAATATCAATGGGCTTCAGCACTTTATTCTAATTTTTAAAGGTTTTTTTTTGTCTTCCACAGATTACTTTTTAAGACGCTGTTTTCCCCGCAAAATAATTTACGAAGGAAATGATTTACGCGAAACTTGCATGTTTGCAGCAAATGATAGTGAGCTACTTCATTTCTTCGGCTAAACGTTTTTGTTCACACCAAAACGCAAGTGTCCAGAAAAAAATAAAAAATAAAAAAATCTCTCTCTCTCTCTCTCTCTAAATATATATATATATATATATATATATATATGAAAAAAAAATTAATCCCGGTCACGAATAAGACGAGGATGGGATGTTTTTTTTTTTTTTTATTATTATTTTGCTTCTTTTGAGAAGTCAAGGAGATCTTTTTTATCTGCTGCGTGACAGAGGTTATTAGGGCCCAGTTACACTTGACGTCACACCCAAATAACCAATAGGATGGGCGGAGACGTGAAATTCAATTAGTCATTACGCATCGTTGGAGACCACAGTTGCAGAAGGAACCCCCTGGAATACTATGATTTGTATGTGGCTAACAATACGCGCGTGCTATTTTATAAAAAGTTGTGATCTGTAATTTTTTTTTTCCGAATAAATTGAAAAATTTCTCGTTTTGGTGAGGAGAAAAGACACACCATTAAATGATATTACATACAATTTGCAAAGCGTTAAGTAATGACTCCATGACATGCGAATTCTTGGAAAAGCAAGAGTAAAAGCATTCGCTTGTTTCGATGTGACTTTCCCAGCAAGTTTTTGCCTTGTTTCGATTGTAGTCATCAAATTAGAGTGAAAATTCTTGAGGGAACTGAGAATTGTTATGTTTCTTGAATTGCTACTATTTTTTTTATGTATTTTTTATGGTATACATTTGATATGGTTTATAAAAGCTAAACATTATATTTTTATGTTTAAATCAATTTTTTTTTTTTTTTCATCAAATATATTTTATTCCTTAATTATAAAAAAAAAAAAATCATTCAAAATAAAACTGGGTTCTATAGGCTGTCTTAGAACCAAACTTATAAACTTCTAGGTAATAACATAGCAATGCTATCTGAACTGTAACGCGGAATAACAGAGCAATACTATCTGAACTGTAACTCGGAATAACATAGCAATGCTATCTGAATAACATAGCATGCAATCTGAAATAATAGCCACAAATTCATGCAGATTGTTCATTTGACTCTGTGAAGCAGAAACAGGTATCTATAATAAAGAACCGTAATGAGTCATGAACGAACAATCCGAACGTTGACTTGAAATCGCACTTATGGACTCTGGACATGAAGGAGTTACGGAGGCTATACAGCACCATGACATGGAGCTATACAGCACCATATTAGGATGTCCCACTGCAGCACCTGGAGGATTATGTGGGGAAACTACATGTATCCATAATTAACCTCTGTTATTGAAGGCAGTTTTACTTTTATTGATGTACATTGATTGATAAACCACATATTCATTTACTTACTGTCCTTTAAATCTAATGTTTCCTACAGCATCTTGAAAGCACATCTGATCCTGTATTGTTAAAAGATTTCGGATCATGTAGTATTCTTATCCCCACTAGAAGTTTGTAAATTTGATGTTTTGATATCCTGTATAAAACGAAATTAATTTTGTTGTTTATATGCCTATGTCTATTTTTGAATTATTGTTGTTAAACCAAACCAAATATCGAATAATATTGGCTATGTTTGTTGTATCCCCTGAAACGTACTTGGGGCAATCAAGAGAAGTACAAGAATACCAAAATCGTAAATAACCGTATAAACCAAGCCAAATATCGAATAAGGCTCATAGCTATGTTGATTACAGCTTCCACAATGGAAGGTATAAATCCTCTTGGTATTTATCGTCAATAACACTTAGTAGTTATTATGAAGGATGGTCCAGACAATGCATGGCGGCTGCAAAACAGCTGGGCAATCAAAGACACGGTGAGGAGTAAGCTCGACATCAGGACAGTTGCCAAATTTTTCGGTATTTTTTAACGCCATCAGCAGAAATTTTCATATTTTTGTGGTGCTTCATCTTTAATTTTGTGAGAGTAGTATCTGTTCTTCTCTCGATATTTAGCTCTATAATTTTGTATCATAGAAAGAATTATATGTTCAGATTAAGCCAAGGAATTTGCAACTGCAAGTGAAATAGGAATGGCAGTCTGTTCTAGACTTCGCCTAAGAATCTGAAATTTCATTAAATTCCAAGTCCACATGAGCAAGGATCCATAGTAGGTAGGATACACATTCTGTGCAATCAGTGGATGTCTATTTTATTTACATCTTTTAGTACCAACTTGTTTGTGATCTTGTCAAAAATATAAATTATAGATGCAATACAAAAAATAAGATGCTTTTATTTTTGCTACATCTTCAGAAGAAATTAACCTGATTTCATCCTTTTTTTTATATTATTATAGCATTCAGCAATTCTCCAGCTAATTCTACAATAATAATCACCGCATTTCAAATCTTGTGGACTACAATCAATAAATTCATTACATTAAAACTTGATAGAGATGCTCATATAAAACATTTAAAACTGCTTCTAAAATTATTGTGATGCTATGCAATTAAGTTGAGTTTGGGCTGATTGTTTTTATAACTGATCTGATTTTGAAGCAAAATTTTTCAGAAAATTATTTTACCCTGTATCTAGGTTGCCTTTTTTTACAAAATTACATAAATGCTATTCTATTAATTTCATTTAATGAAATATGGGAACTTATTACCTTTAATATGTTGTGATATGATTTTAATTTAGTAGTAAATATATCACCAGTATTCTATAGTACATCATACAATGGATATCTTATTTGCTATACATTGGATGTTCCATGATATATCACAATATGTAATATTTAAGTCGTTGATTATAATTTTTTTAAAGTTAAGTAAACGATATGGATAAAAAATTAGTATATATATATATATATATGCTTCTTTCAGCATAACTTAAAAAAGTATAATACTTAAAAATTCAATTTTTTTCTCAGAATTTATTATTTCGATCTAAAATTCAAAGTCAAAAATCACGAAAATTTATTTTTAAAAAATTACAGAACTAGTTTGAATTTTTCTAAAACTAATACTATTATATCTAAAAAATAAAATAAATAAATTCGCCCGACTCGTCGCTCAGCAGCAACATGGCTGCTGGAGAGCATTAGGGCGGAGGTTGAATCCGCTGGCGGCTTTATTGTAGACAACCTTTTCAAAAGACAATGAGACTTGGTGGCCTTTGTGATGTTCAGCATCTTGCTTCATTAGTCGGACTACCTGGCGTTAGTTTTCCGGATTTTCTCTCATACGATACGCGAATGCGGAATAGTTACCGCTAAAAATCCTCTCGCAAGGCATTGCCCTCCTTCTTCAGCAACACGGAGCCAAGTCACACTTCTACCTACGGGTGCTCCATCACAACAGAAGTTGCCCATTTTCCTCCATCCATGAGTATATTACTCATGTGGTGTTCGTCCCGCGCTGTCGGACACTGAGAATTAGACATAACACACACACATATAAATTCTAGCAGATAAAAGGTGGGGGAAAAATGGGAATTCTTGGATAATAATAATTTTTTTATTAGTCAATTTTATTATCTAAGGGAAGCTATTAATTTTCCAAACTAACTCTACTATATTCTTAAAAATAAATGCTAGCAGATTAAAGGTGAAAAAAATTATTGAGAATTCTATTGAGATTAAAAAAATATTGGAAAAAATTATGATAAGAAAAATTGGTCTTAATTTATAAATTTATATCCTCTAGGATGAATTATCTCAAATCTTTAATTTCGCATAGATATTTTTTAATAAAATTTATTTACAAAATTAAAAATTTTTTTTTTTTTTTTTCTGTAATTGGGCACTTCTGGGTCTGCTAGTTTACTTATAAAAAAAAAATACATCTTGACTTGTAGACAAATATGTAAAAGTCTTATCAGTTAAATCAATTTTGTGCGTTTTATTTATCAAGAAGATAAAAACCCTTTCACCAGACCAACCGTGAATCCACCCTCTCTCTTTTTGTCAATAAAAGTGCGTGTAATGGCTCAATCTGCATGGTGCTCCCTTAAACGCATCCTTATGGCACAAAGAACTTCTCTGTTCATGTCAGCAGGGGGTAACGCGAGAACTCCAAGAAGATGAAGAGGACACAGAGAATAACACTGTGATCTTCAGCAAAAGTGACTACGAAGTTAAAGAGCCATAACATCACGCACGCAGATCGCAGATGGTAATCACTCCGAGCTTTGATGAGCCGCCGAAAAGTCATCCTGAGTTCGGTTTCGCATTGCTGCTACCAGAAAAACCGCCCTCGCTTTCCTGTTGCATGGGATACCACCCACTGTGCTTGCAAATTATGTCCACCTAATGAGGATTCGATGCATTGAGGACGCCCCTTCCATTGTAGCTTACGTATGAATGAATAGAGACAGAGACAAAGATCTCTTTCAGCAACAACTACCTGGGTTACGTGAGGGTCTGCGTATTTGCAGTCTTTCATCCGTGGATTTACTTACTACACACTTGCATGGTTCGTTAGGCTTCGGTTCTTAACGATGAATGGAAGCGTTTTACAAATATTGCATTTCAATGAGTAAACAACCAACTCGATGAAAGTTCAATTAGGTAAATAATATTTTAATCCCCCTTTTTTTTTTAATCACATAATTTAGATGTAAAGTTTGATTTTTTTTTCTAATGAATAATCCAATGATTTGTTGTATTGTAAAGGAAAGTGAAGCCTGGAATATTTGATTCCATCATGAGCTTTACCGTAATTGTAACCTGAAAATTTTGTTAAATAAAAAAAAAAATTCTTTGGAATATTTGATTCCATCATGAACTTTACTATAATTATAATCTGAAATTTTGATTAAAAAAACCTGAAATATTTGATTCCATCGTGAGCTTCACCAGTGATTATAGCTTGGAAATTTTGTTAAAAAACCCCCTGGAAATATTTGATTCCATCAGGAGCTTTACTATAATTATAAACTGGAAATTTTTATTAAATAACCTGGAATATTTGATTCCATCTGGAGCTTTTTACCATAATTATAAACTGGAAATTTTATTAAAAAAGCTGGAATATTTGATTCCATCATGAGCTTAACCATAATAATAACTGAAATTTTGATAAAAAAAACCTGGAATATTTGATTCCATCATGAGCTTTACCATAATTAGAACTTGGAAAATTTGATTAAAAAACCTGGAATATTTTATACAATCATGAATTTTACCGTTGCTATAAACTGGAAATTTTGATTTAAAAACCTGGAATATTTGATACAATCATGAGTTTTACCGTTGTTATAAACTGGAAATTTTGATTAAAAAACCTGGAATATTTGATACAATCATGATCTTCACCATAATTATGAGCATCCAAATATAATGAAAATAATTAAAGATTATGCAATCTATTACATGGCTTGTAAACATATACGAAGGACAAAGGAAATATTTGGTTATTGGAGTACACATATATGGGGGATAAAAGAATATATTTGGTTATTTGAGTACACATATATGGAGAACAAAAGAAAATATTTGATTATTGAGTACACTACATATATGCATAGCTGTCAACATTTTTTTCTCGAAATTCATACAATTTTTTCAACATTTATTTTTGTTGAAATAATGACTATATGGTACAGAATTTTGTAAACAAAATTAATAGTTGTTTTAAGTTTGATGCTGAGCGAATTTGAGCTATGGCATAATGCAATAGAATCTTTTCATTTGAAGAAAATTAAAATTTATTTGCACAAACACTCAATTGAAAATTTGTAAATGGTACGAAAAATATTTGTACAAATTACTACTATTTTTATGGATTTATAACATAAATCTTAATCATGCAAATCTTTTATCTAAATTCTTCACATTTGTTTGGTGACTTAAGAGAAGGAGGATATTGGCATCTGATAACTTCGAAATGTGAAGATTTATTGAACATCTTTACTAGAGTAGAACACTGAAAAAAAAAAAGCATTTGTTAAATACTGAAGGAGATGCTTTTTATCTGTTAGCTGGAATTTGGAGTTATATTTAAAGATACGTAATGCACTGAGATCTTCACGATAGTTGTTCCTGGCAGTAGATTTAGGGCAGTTATTCATAATATTATTGCACATGGTAATTTAACTTCATGTATAATTTAGTTAATTGCTCTAGTGGTTTACTATGTCTAATTATTATATTTATACAAAATTCTTAGTTAATCAATCAGAAATTCATTTAGCAGCGAAATTAGAATTTTGATGCATCACGTTGTCGATTATAACTATTCAATTTATTCTTCACTATTTATTTTTCCAAGTTATCATAATAGTAAAATCTGCAAAATAGAAAAAGTTACAATTTCCTCACAAGGAAAAGATTTATGACTGGTAAGGTTGTAATAAATGTTTTTTTTTTTTTTTTTTTAATTATTTCTCAAAGTAATTTTTTTTTAACAAATGATATTGTAACATTTTAATTGATTCAATCCTTTATTTTAAAGAAATATTTTAAAATATAATGTGGGATATTATTTTATTTTACTGAAAGCTAACAAGAAAGTATTATTTTATGTTTCTAATGTTTTTCTCTGAAAAAAAAAGTGTTCATAAAAAAAAAATTCTAAACAAAAAATGTTACTATTGAGAATGTGGTGTGATTTGACCTGAGGTTATTCATCATTAAAACGACAGATAGTCGTTTATTAGTCGTCGACAATTATAGCAGATTTAGCCTTACTCAGCAAACATCCACAAAAATTGCATTTATCCATAAAACATTTGAACTGAAGTCATTTACTCCTAAGAAAACAAATCTGTAGCAGATTCACCGTCACCTTATTTGCACACTGGAAACGATTGAACATAGAACCACAATTTAAAACGAACACCCTCTAAGGGTGCATCTCAGACGTTTGCACTTTTCTCCTATCCACCTTATAGATTTATTGCACTCATTCATGGAATATGCATGTAAACTTTCGGTAGCAGCAAATAAAAGCTAAAAATAGAAAGCTAAAGTTTAGAAAAAAGTATGAATAAAATTAAACTGTTTTATAAGCTGTTATTTTTTATTAGTTATCATTTACCTCGTTTTTTTGAAAGCAGTGACTAACAATAATGTCGCCAGGATTCGACTCTCAACCATCCTGCAAGCTAGCTGCAAACTAGGCCCGAGTAGACCAAATTATTGAGATTACCAGCATTCGAACTTGAAGTCTCTTGATCCGTATAGTCAGACGCGTTATCCTTTGTGTTACAGGTCCACATTCAGATTGGTTTATCGGATTTCCGAATCGAACTCTTCTACAAATCACTGCCTACATCAGGTTCGTTCAGTCGTATGCTGAAAATGCTGATTAAAATTTTTTCCATACTTTTTAACAAAAAAAATCAAAAAACAAAACATTGATTACAGTTAACAAAAATATTAAGGGATCTTCTACTTTCTTCATTGGTGCAACAGCCCCATGGTGGACCAGGTAGTCTGCCTACTGGCAGATTTTGAGACAGACGACGTTTTCTTTTTAGTAGGGTCAGTCCTACGCACAACGCTCTACAGTCATATTAGAACGAGGACCTACGGTTTAAAGTGTATTCCTATCCATTATAAACATCCTTAATACCACCGTGACTTGAACCCGAAACCTGTAGTACCGATCGTCAGAGCGCTTATTAAGGAATAACTGATTTTCTTTATTAACAAGTTAAATAACATAATAAATATAAAAAATCAATTCCAATTATTTCTAAATTAAATAAGATTAATTAAAATATTAATCATTTGATTATTTTTATTTATTTGAATAAATACAATTTTTGTTTCTTTCATCATCATTTTACAAGCATTAACTATTTTCTAAAAGGAATAAAAAAAAAAACACTTTTATTAACTGCCTGTTTCTCTCGACGTTTTCAACAACAAAAAGAAGTGAATTTATTATCAAATAATCATCCAATAATATTTTCTGCAAACCTCAAAATATCTTCTATCAGACTTGTCATACATACATTTTTGCAAGTGTACTTTATTAATAATGTATTTTAATGAAGTATCAAAATAAGTGCTGCTAGGAACTCAAGTTCTCAACTATTTCGAATGAGTCAGCTTTTCCAAAATGTCAAATTTGACAAGATTAATGATACATGGTGACAATTTGATAAAAAATCTCGCGAAAATAAGTTAAATAAACATTTTTATAAAAAAAAAAAAAAAATTTATAACTTACATAATTTTTTGTAACTTAAATTTAACGTAAACAAAGTTTGTTTAATGAAATAAAAATGCTTTAAATTAAACAGAGATGTAATTTACAAAAATAATTAAATGAATAAACAAAATCAAGAATTAAAAAAAAAAAAAAAAAAAAAAAAAAATTTAGACACCTTAGAATCATTTTAGTCGGAGATAGTAAAGAGAAATCTCACTGAAGTCAAATAATAATAGAAATCTTTTTTAATTAAATAGGAAAATATATTTGTAATTAAAATAATTAAATATTTCAGTTACTGCATATTAATAATTTAAAAGGTCCTCTATTTTAACGACTATAAAAAAAAATCTGATTGAAAGTCGATTAATATTACAGGAAAAAAAAAAATCATTTTAGGTAAATAATAAAATGTAGTAATAAGTAGAATAATTAAAATTTTTATAAATTAAGAACTATAAAAAGCATAACTTGACTTTCATCAAAAGTTGATTATAATTATATTACTGAATGATAGTAATACTGAACAATTACAAGTTGAAAGATTTTATAATAAAAAAAATATTTCAATTTGGATATTAAAATATACTAATAATTAAAAGAATTAAACATTTTAGATATTTCAAAAACAAGAATTAAAAAGTCCCCGGCTTTCATTAATTTAAACATTTAAAATGGTAAAACAGAATCCATTTCCAGAAAAATCTAAGACTAGAATAATACAAAAAAAACTAAGAAAAAAAGTTTAGTTGATGGAACGTAGTTGGATTAGATTTTGTTTATAAAATATAAGTTTAAAAGATAGATAATATGTGGTAATATGAATTAATAAAAAATTAATTTTAACATTTTAGATCTACAATTAAAAACTAAAACTTGCGGCCGAGATGATGGAACAGAAGCCACTTTGAAAGTTTAAGACTAGAATTATAAATTATAATAGAAACATAACCCTAAAAGTAGAAAAGATTTTGTAAAAAAAAAAATATTTCAGTTAGATATTAAAATATACTAATAATTAAAATAATTGAACATTTTAGATATTTTAAAATCCAGAATTATAAAAAAGTCCACGACTTTCATCAAATTTGACTGACATTGAAGGATGAAACAAATCCAAGAAAATTTAAGACTAGAATAAAAAAAAATAGCAGTAAAATATTTTATTTTGAATTAATTATTAATTGTTGTTTATAAAATGTAAGTTTTAAAGATCTGTATAACATGTAGTAAAATGGTAATAATAATTAATTAATTTTTTTAATTGGTTGAACATTAAATGATGGTTTATAAAAATGTAAGGCTAGTAAATTATAAATTATAATAGAATCTAAAAGTCAAAATATTTTTATTAAATATATATATTTCAGTTGGATACTAACATATAAAATGTATTAAAATAACTAAAATTTTAAATCTTTTCAAGCATTTGAAAGTTCTCGACTTAAAATAATCTTGACTTAAAGCTGAAAATGATGAAACAGAATCACAAGAAAAACTAAGACTAGAATAATTATAAATAATATAATAAAATATTTTAATTAATTACTGGTTTAAACATGTTTCTGTGTATTGTCAACTGCATTAGAAAAATATATTTTAATTGTTTTGAACATAGGCATTGGATGATCTTTAATAAACTTTAAAAGTTTTATAACATGTAGTAAAATTTAACATACATTAAAAATGTATGTCTAATGTAATGTATAAAGATAGAATGTATTAAAAATGTAATCATAATCAATTTAAATTTGAGATCTAAAATAATCTTCAACTTAAAGCTGAGGTGATGAAACAGAATCACACCGGAAATTTAAGACTAGAATTATAAATGAATATAATAACAAATTTTTTTTTTTTAAACATGTTTAAGTTTAACATGTTTACACACACATTTTAAATATCTTTATGTTTTAAAAGTTTCATAACATGTAGTAAAATGTAACATATATTAAAAAATGTATGTCTAATGTAAAGTATAAAGATAAAATGTATGAAAACGTAATAATAATCAATTTAACATTTTAGATCTACAAATAAAAAATTACAAGAAGCTTTAATTTACAGCCGAGATAATGAAACAGAATCACACCGGAAATTTAAGACTAGGATTATAAATGAATATAATAACTTAAAACAACAGAACAAAATCGTTCTAACAGTAATAATCATTGGTAATAAAATATAATAAAATAATTATACATTTCCGATGTTGTAATTTACGAATTAATCTCGCTTAAAAATTCAATTCGAAACAATTTTTTTTTAATATCTCTTTTCTCGAAGGCTAGAAGTGGCCCTACGTATCGGAAACGAACGCTCGATTAATATTCAATGCTTGACTAAACCGATCATAAAATCCTTGTGGAAGGTAGCGTGTGTCGGTGGGATTCAACTGTAATAGCCTTAAAACTTGACAAATGATCAATCATAAAAGTCTCAACGAAGCAGGTGAAGGGATGGCTGTAAAAGTATATCACGTCTATGGGTCAATTTCGACGCTATAAGGTGACGTTAATGGTTTAATGTTCCGGTGGCTTGGAAGATTTCTTTACAGGGCGTCTACTGCAGATCTGTCACGCAAATAGGCTCGATATCCAAAGGTCGCTTAGTAATACGATCGCTTTCTTTTTTTTTTTTTTTAAATAACGGATAAAGACATTAAACGCTATCGTCGAATAGTGAAATTTATGTGCTTTATATTAACGTCACAGGAACAGGACTCGGCTTATGCACCTGTTTAGTAAAACTTGTGCTACTGAGGCAGAATTGTCGCTGATTCAATTTAATGTATATCGTAATTTAACAGAATCATTGAAAAGTAAATCGGTATCTAATTTTCCTTCTAAAGTTGTCTTCTTCTTCTTTTTCATTGGCGCAACAACCCATGGTGCCAAGGCTGTCTGCTTACTGGCAGATTTTGAGACAGGAGAGGTTTCCTTTTACGGGGCACGGTTGTCAGCTCTACGCGCAACTCGGGACATACCTACGCGCAACTACCAGTCATATTAGACCGGGATCTACAGTTTAAAGGGGATTTCGAACCACTACAAACATCCATGGCACCACCGAGAACCTTTGGCACCGCTAGTCACTCGGCCATCAGGCCAATTCAAGCTGTACTTTATGAAATATTTTTTTGTTATACATCAATGGACTTCGCGTTCCATTTATACATAACCAAAAAACACTGGATTTCCAGTTATACTTTTAGGTTAAACTGCCTCATATAGAATAAACCAAGAAAACTCCCATCATTAAGACTGACCCTGATGACCTTCGACGCTTATACGCGTTGCCACAATAGTCTTTGAGTTTTTCAATTCCTTCTATTAGCTCACACTCTCCCTATATATATATCTTGTTCAAATTTTCATTCGTTTAATAAAATACTTTTTATTCATCCCTTCAAGTTCAAATACATTTTTTGAACTTGTAGTGGATGACACTGGATGTTAATACAGTTTTTTCAAATATTAATTCATTAATTAAATTTAATTAATTAATTTTAGTTTTTTTTTAGATTTAAGGTGCATATATCTACCAATAGATGGCGCCAGATAAACTTAAAAATGAATGAAAATTATTTATAAGGGACTTTCTGCAATATCGTGAAAAAAAAAGTAGGAATCGACTTTAAATTTTTTTTTTATATTACTGATTTTATTTTAAAAAGCAATGACTACAACGTTCGCCACTAGTGGATGTGAACTTGAGCCCTCCAGCTTGCTAGCTCCGTTCATTAACACTGCTGGTCTCTGAGTCGAATTATAAAAATGCATCGCAGTCCAAATTTTTAATAAAGAAAGAAATATGTTAAAAATTAAAATTAAAATAGACAATAACTTATAAATATTAGTGTAAGAAATACTCGCCACTTCTTGAGGCGAAGCATTGTTTGTTATAAAGTGTCAAGTTATAGAAAGATTTTTTTTTTTTTTTTTTCAATTTTTGTATAATGCCATGTTTTCTCAATTCTTGGATCAACGTCGACTTTGTCAGGCGTAGATTTTTTCAACTATTCCTCCTGACTATTGAAGCGTGATGTATTGAATATCCTCGCTTATAAACGCATTGTTTGTTATAGTGTCCCAAATTGCAGAAGGAGTTTTTTTCAATTTTTGGATCGTGTCATGTTTTGCCAATTCTTGGAACAAGTCGTTATGAAATCGTCCACTACTCTTATAGGCGTATTAATATCCTCGCTTATGAAAGCATTGTTTGTTATAAGGTGCCAAGTTACGGAATAATTTTTTTTTTTCATTTTTCGGATCATGTCGTCATGCTTGCTCATAAAACCTCTAACACGCTCTATTGAGGAAGGATCTGGCGATCTAGCCAGCCAAGGAAGAGCTTGGCAAACACGCAAGTAATAAATAAAATTTACAATTCATTAATAGCTTCTTCCATAACAGCAAATTCAGAAGTAACATTAGTGATGTTATCATTTCATAAATCCACTGATATTATCATTTCAGAAATATTTCTCAACCAACTATTATACTGAAAAACTGTGATGGGCTCTTCAAAAAAAAGGATTTCATATATCTCTAAAGTCATTGAAGGTCAAAATCGTTGTAAAAAGAGAAATAGTTCTTACCTTGATCTTTAATTCATTCAATTCCTTCCTAGAATCCTTATTATTCACCTTATTATTATTCTTGTTCTAATCACTCTCCCTATATATATCTTGTTCAAATTTTCAATCGCTAATAAAATACTTCTTATTCATCCACTCAAGTTCAAATACATTTTTTTTTTTTTAACTTGTAGTGGATGACACTTGACGTTAATACAGTTTTTTTCAAATATTAATTCAGTAAATAAATTTAATTAATTAATTTTAGTTTTTTTTTTTTAGATTTCAGTTGCATATATCTACCAATAGATGGCCAGATAAACTTAAAAAATAAGTGAAAATTATTTATAAAGGACTTTCTTCAATATAGGGGGAAAAAATAGAATTGACTGTAATTTTTTATTTATTTTTTATATTACTTGTTTTTTTATAATAACTGAAATTTTCTCATTCAGCTTTAAACGATCGTGCTTCTTACCCACAATGAAGCAATCACCTTTTAAGTGTGGCAATTGAAAAATATATACATTAGAAATCCTTTTGCTTAGTTCTGGTCTTAACTTAAGAAAAATATTAATAATTGCAGTGAGATATACAGAGTGGTTATAGTCCCATTTTCAAAATGCTGTAAAAGAAGAACTACTCGTCACAATGAGTTCAAATTTGAACTGAAGATACTTGAAGAAGGGAAGACGCTACGGCATCATAAAAAAAAAGGTTCCACCAATTTTTACGATCCAATTTGGTGTGACCTTGTCAGGGTGGATGAGCTTTCCACTAACGGTGTTTACAATTGTTGAATAACTCGGAAGTCATTTTTTCCGTCAAAAATCTGAAACAGCACATTGAACATTACAGTTGGTTTAATGTGCAACTCATGCCAAATACGATATAATTTCGATTCAAAATATCACTGCCAACCAAACTATCAAAATATCACTTCACTTTCTTTTATGCCGCTTACAGCGCCATCTGTTAATGCACTTTGGAACCTTTTTTGATGCCGTACAGTTTTCCCTTTCTTCAAGTATCTTCAGTTCAAATTTGAACTCATTATGACGAGATTTTTTTTATATAGCATTTTGAAAGTGGGGCTTTAATTAATCACCCTGTATATTAAATATTAGGGAGGCATTGCAAAAATTTTACAGTATTACAAAAAGACATACTCGGATTCTTTGTTTTTGAATAATGATTTTGGAAAATATTCTTTTAAACTGCTGAGTTTTTATAAAATTTACTACATTCACTACATATTCTGAAACCAGTTTCATATGTTTTGATGCGAATGCGCTTCTCTGTAAATAATATAAATCTTCTTACATTTTGCAATTCTATGCTCCGGTTTGTGACATACTTGCAAAATTACTATTGAATATTGATGTTTGCTTATAAAAATCTTTTTGTTAATTAAAAAAATTTATTTCCCACCTGTTCCGATATACATCTAAGTGGCGCCATCTGCAAAAATACAGGTAAACTATTTTTTGTTTCAATTTATAAATGCCTATTTCTTTTTTTGTAGAACTCAATCTGATCATGAAATAAATAACTTTTATAAAATAAATAGCATTTATTTTGAAGTTTTAAAACATATCAGTTTTAAATATTTCAATGAACATTTTAAAACATGCGTCTTTCTTTCTTACGTTTGTTTTAATTTATTTATATTCATATTTCTTTTTCATTTTGATTAATTAATATTTTCGTGTATAAAGGAAAAATTCTTTTCAATAAAAATGTAATGTATAGAATTTTTTTGTAAGGAGACTCTCATACGAAAAATTATTTTTCTTTATGACTTCAAAATGCTAGGATTCCATAAAATTGTAGAATTCGTTATTCTAAAAAAAATTTTGGAATGACCTTCTGTTATACATAAATACTTGAAATAAAAATTAAATCCAAAATGTTACATCTATAAATAAAGAAAATATAATCCCAAACATTTATTGTTAAATGTAAAAGCCCTTCAATACATCAGAGCATTCGAATAACTTGCGTTTTTGCAAAGTAAAGATAGATCTTAGAAAAGATGTCTTTATGGAATCCTTTGTTATATCTCACTTTCGATATAAAACGCTTTCCCATTCATGGACAATATAACAAGGAATACTGAACTATCACTTTTACATATTAATAAAATAAAACAATTTTAATTCACGAAATGGAAAATCTTTATTTGTATAAATTTAAATATTTTTTTTTTTTTTGGAACCTCACGTTCTAATTATGATATTACGACCAAGCCTTCTTCTTCTTCTTCTTCTCCTATCCCCAAAGTCCAGCTAGGCTAGACTAGGTCCATGAATCCAAATACCCAAAGAAAGTCCAAAATACGGACTAGAAAGATCCTGACATCTGAGCCCCAGGCAAGATGTGAGATGGTGAAGCTCTGCTCAGAGGAGCACTTGGTGCAAATGTCGAAAGCTCTCAAACCATCTGAGAAAGTCATAGTTCTGAGGTGTCCACTGAGCAAACGGGTGATTGCAGTTTGTCCCTGCCTGTCACAATTAAGTGACAAAGTACCGCCAGGTCGATGGCGCCGATACCACTGGTGCACTGGGGGAGTAGACCAAATAGTTTTTCCATTTAACATAGCTTGGGAGTAGATCTCTGTGTAGGTAAGGGGCTCAAGTGGAACCAATACCTCACTAGCACCCACTTTGGCCAATGCATCTGCCATTTCATTCCCCTCAAGGTCGACATGGGAGGGAATCCACTGTATGGATCTGATGATCACTGAAAGATGTTTTAGCTTTTTGAGAATAGATACACCTACCCTGTCTCTAACACTGGATCAATTAAATGCTGAATAGAACTCCTCCATGAAGACGACCAAGCCTACCGACAGGCGTTGAAAAAAAAAAAAGACATCTACAGGGATTTTTTTACGGATAGCTGATCCAGATTTACGTGTTATATGGAAGAAACCCAGAAAACTTAACTGAGACAACCTAGTTGTAAAGGCTGTCGAGGTTGACAGTGTAATAATCACCGTCGAGTCTCACCATCTTTTCAATAGACGCAATAGCTTGCAGTGGACGCCACCAGCGGATTTGATCTTGAAATTTTGAACACTAGAAATTATTAAATTCAAGCTAAAATGAATTTGAGGATTTTTTTTTTTAAAGACTAGCTTTAAAAATATTTTAGAATCGTTGATAATCAACGAGATATAGTGGTATTTTTGAAAATCATTTTTCTCTGCAATGAATGTAAGCATTTTAAATCTCCATATGAACACCAATAATTTCGTTATAAAATCATCGTAAGTAGTTAAAGTATTTTTATATTTTAAATTCACTGTTCAGTTTTCGTACATTGAGAAAGTAAATAATTAATGCTAAAATCACATAATGTTTTTGTTGATTCTCTTTAAAAAAAAAAATGCTGGATTTCGAAATAAGGAACATCGTTTGTGAAATGTTACCAAAAGGATGCTATTATTCAATTCCTTCTATTAGGTCACACTCTCCCTATATATATCTTGTTCAAATTGTCAATCGTTAATAAAATACTTTTTATTCATCCATTCAAGTTCAAATACATTTTTTTAAACTTGTAGGGGATGACACTTGATGTTAATACAGTATTTTTGAAATATTCATTCATTAATTAAATTTAATTAGTTAATTTGAATTTAAGTTGCATATATCTACCAATAGATGGCGCCAGATAAATTAAAAAAAATGAATGAAAGTTATTTATAAAGGACTTTCTGCAATATAAATAGTGAAAAAAAAAGTAGGAATTGACTTTAAAAAAAAATTTTTTTAAATTACTTGTTTAGTAAAATTTTTCGAAATACCTGAATCTCATTCTAGAGAAAACTCAAGCAGATAGTATGGAGCGAACAATTTGAGACTGAAACATGATTCAGATCTACTTTGTTGACAAAAAGTACGTTCTGTTTTTACCATGTACTCAAATGGTAAAAACCGAAATTTATATCTTGCCAATCCAATAATTGGTAATGCACAAATTTTGAAAGTCTCCCTCTTTTTAATAAAATAAAATAAATAAATAAATAAAGAGAATTGATTTAACATATCATAAAAATGACTAATTTGTTTTGGGCTCAGTATTAAAGTAATGGAAAAAAATCTCATTATAAGCCAATAAAATGGAAGGAGTTGGCCTTAAAGTGAAAAATGGAAATTAGAATAAAGCGTTCAGAATTCATGCTGTTTCAATATGAGAAAATATAAAGATTTATGGAACAAATCACGGTTTTTGATAAAAGACGAATTCAAAAGGCTAAAGTCTTGTTAACTATGCATGATATGCAGTACTTCCAAATAGGCGGCCACGGTTCTTGCAAATAGTCCTTGCAATTAGGTGGCCATTTGAACTGATACTCCAAACAATCCAATCTGTTAAAACAGGTAAAACATCCATCGGGAAAAAAGTTCACCAACTTAGACAGTTGATGGCAAAAGTGATTTGGGGCTTTACTTACTTGATAGATTTAACTGTCGTTATCAATGTTATAATAATCTTGTAAATGAGTCAGAATATATATTTCCTACATTTTTTGTGGGACAACTGTAGAACTACCATCCTATTCGTGGGTTTTTTACTAGTTGTGATAACAACAAGTATTTTTATTTCTTCATTGTTGTTTTTGGTCTGCGTGTTTCCAAAATTAGGCATAGTTATGATTATAGCAGTATAAAACCTTCCAATATAATAGACGGCAAATTACAGGATTGGTTATTGGAACTCACGTGTGTGATTAGCATGCCATAACCAGCGAATTTACAAGAGGAAATCTTTTTCTTTTGTAGGCATGCTTTTGTAGGGATACAGACCACCCAAATAGTGAAGACGTACCACAAAGTTATTATTTATTTGCTGACAAACCTTTAGAAATCATCACTAGCAAGGGAGGTTGAACAAAATAAATCACCGTAAGTTGACACTAAGCCTGCTTTGGAATTGATGACAAACAGTCGCTTCAGGTACTTATTTGGAAGTGAAAAGCAAGGAGTTGACTGGTAGCATTCAAAAATTAGAATAGGGGTAGAAGGGTATCTCCAGGGGTTCTCTTCCTTCTTTCCGAATGTCAATTTCCTGAATAGTTCCCATCGGGTTTTTATACAAACCCCTCAAGTAGACCACGTGCAAAAGTGATGATAACCAGCCATGCTTTTGTACTGAAGATGACAGAGGTAGTAACTCTGCTCCTAATATTTAACACACGCCCTTTTTTTCCCCTTGTATTTGCTTTTGAAATATTTATCATGTTGTAGCAACATAGAATACGTTCTTTAGCACTTTTTCTAGAAAAATTTATTACTTTACTTTATCCACCACATATTTTCACTAGTCCTGCAGTAAATGAAATGTTGCTTAAATTATTTATTAGTTGGTGATTTGATTTGCTTGTAGAAATAGGCAATCAGAAGTAATAATAATAATAATTTGTTGTTAATACAATATTAAAAGTTATTGATGGTGAACTATAGGCATGGATTTTATAGCTAAAATATGTTTTAAAACAGCGTATTAATAATGAAGTGTTTTTTATTATCTGTTCGCTACTAAGTCATATGCTAAGAAAAAAAATATTTCATTATTACTTTAAAAAAAAATAGCTAAAAAACTTGTTATCATGTGAAAAATTATGTCTGTTACATCATGTGTAGGGAAAAGGATTATGTCTGTTACAGGTGCCTTGATGTCTCCAAAAAGTAGGACTATAAAAAGGGAAACTAATATAAAATAAAAACTAAGCATATTTTATTATTTTAAGCAGATTAATTAAGATACGAAACACGAGAAACACGAAGCTTTCATTTCAAAAATTTTTATTTACAATAAACGTCGATTTTTACGTGATTTTATTTACTGTAATATATAATATGTGTTTTTATTTATATAATATTTACTATAGTATGTGTATTTTAAAACTGGCATGAAATATGTGCTGCTAAATATAACAATTGACCCATATCAAGTCACGTGGCATGTAGTTCCTTTTGGATTGTCTGGCCTTCAAAATTTAAACAGATTATTGTTTCAATGTCAACAAAATAGTGTCTAAAGATTATTTTATGTTTACAAAAGTTAATGTAAACCATCACTTCTCTGTCCGAATTTAGTGGTGCTTCTTCTTTGAAGAATTGCTTCTTTATAAAATTCTAGAGCATTCCTGCCGCTATTAATTTTGTAGTACTTGTGGAGTTTCTGCATTTTAGGGTTCCGATTGTGTCAAAATTCTTTTACGCGCCTCATAGAATCGCCAAAACCACAGTATTTTTGTAACCGCAACAGCCATTTTATTTGTTTAGGTGGAGTCGACGAAAACCACAGGGAATTGTCCGAATTTGGTAGTGCTTATTGTAGTATTTGAACAATTGTCTCTTCATAAAATTCTAGAGTTATAAAATTTTATTGTATTCTTTTCGCTATTGCATTTGATAATTTTTTGGGGGATTCTGTACTTTATTGTTCCGATTTCACGAAGATTCTTTTCAGGGGATGTTAAATGCAGGATTTACCTTATTGTTAAAATTTCCAGATCACCAGAGGGAGCTGGTGGTCTTTAGGGAAAGGGAATTTTTCTGGAAAGATTTAGGGAAGAAAATTGTGACATATTGTCTATCCGTGGATCGTGGGAATCAGTCCGCTAATTGCTGTGGTTTAAATTGCTTTGTGTTTTTTGCTCTGTTGTCGCCATTTTGTCGAAAGCGTTGATTCCTACAGTTTGCAGATCATTTCTTATAAAAATATAAAATTTCATTTTTAAATATATAAATTAGCATGTTATTAATTTCTGTAATTAATAATCTTTTTTTTTTTTTTTTTTTTTGTAATCAATTGTTTCATCTTTCTGCAGGATCGTCGATTTTTGAATAAGGCTTTCATTCCTACAGATATTAAATATTTTCTTCTTTTTATTGTATTCATTCAATTTTTTAAGTGTATTTAGCATTTTATTAATTAATTTTTTTTAATTTACAGGTTGTGTTTTAATTCATAAAAAAAATTGCATTGTTTGAACATATTGGTTTTGGCTCAATTACCTGAAGTGCACAATAATTAGGTTAGTAAAGTTAATTGAATAATTATATATTATTTTTAAATACTATTTATTAATTAATTATATATTTAAAATTTCCTTATTTATGAAGAATTTGATTTGATACAAATTTGAATATTTAATTTATTCATTTTCTTCAAAAATGTGTTAGTTAATTATATATATATTATTTCGCAATTATTATTAATTAATATTCTTTTCAGCGCCAAATGCTATGGCCAAAATCACAGTATTTTGCAACCCGCAGAAGCCATTTTGTTTGTTTAGGAGAAGAATTGGCGAAAACCAAGTCAAGTCGCCAAAACCGATGTATTTTGTAACAGCAGCGGCCATTTTGTCTGTTTAGGTGGATTTAGGAGAGGAAACCACAAGGGAAAAAATTGCCAAATAAACAAGCGAAACCTTACAATGTTGACTCACATTCTTGTAGTATTGTAACTAATTGCTTCATAAATTTCTTAGGTTATTGAATAATGGTATATTCTCATATGCAAAGAATGTTCACACATTATAAATTGAAATTGTGAAAGGTTTTCAATTCTTTTTAATTTCCGTTTTATTAAAAATTTCCGTAAAAGAATACAATATTGAGCTAAAAGATAATTAATTAATACACATACTATTAATATGTATTTTTAAAATGATTGTGGGGATGTAATAATACTAATTTTCCTTTTCGGTTCAACTTCGCTACATAAACATGCTTTGATGGTATTTTTTACATAATTTATTTAAACATCTTTTGGATTTTTCAGAAAATCAAATTTTACTTTATGTAAATGAATTGTAAGAAATGCAAAATTTCAAAAGCTATTGAAATTATTAGTGATGTTTAGAAATTTATTATTCGATTAATAAAATAAAATTTTATTGTAAAAATTGCAATTTGAAACAAAAAATTATGTTTTAATTAAGCTTTTATAAAATAATCCTTATTGGATAAACTATCAATGCATTGAAGAATAATAATTGATATTGATACTATTTTATTTTCTTACTATTTATGCACATATTAATAACATGTTACAGATAATTCTTGAAAATAGTTTTTGGAAACATAATTTTACAATGAAAGATTTACGATTTTTATTTAATTGAGTAATACTTAGCAGCTAATAAGAATTTTTTTTGTGATTTTTGATTATTCATCAAATAACTCATAAGTGTGAACGGATATAGCGTGTTATCTTGAGATTTGTACATATGAAAGTGAGATTTAGTGTCACTATGCTAAAGTAACTTATTATTTTGTAATTTACATTAAGTAACGTTAAGCAATAAATATATAATCACGATAACTACAAAATATAATCATGATAACTGTATTGATATGCATTTTCAGGAGCTGAAATTTCATTAAAACTCAAAGACTTATTAAACAATATACATAAATCTTGTTATTTATTGTCGGTAATAAAACAATCCCGATTTCTTGAACTACGAACTTTTCTGATTATATTACTTAACTTTTCCGTTTGTACGTGTGAAAATTTTAAATTTAATAATTAACTTTTTGTATTCTCCTTTTTTATCTTTGAATAAAATATTATATATTTTTTTTAATATTTGAAATGTAATAGAGTATTAATTTTTTTTAATTTAAAACCTGAATGGTGGAATGTATAATCTCAATATCATATTGAATGAATATGATAAGTATGTAGGAATTCTAAAAAAATTATTTTTTTGAATAAAAATAATAATTAGAGACAAGCTGTATAACGAACAAATTGTGCCATGATAATGGTTGTGACTTAAACAATAAACAGAATTTTAAAAAAAAAAATTATAGACAATTAATTTGAAATAATTTTTAAAATAAAATAATAAAAAATAAATACAAGTAAAAAAAAAAATGCTGAAATCTATTCTGCAAATTTCAACTTATCATGTGTGAACATTCGAGAATGGATATACCAATGTTTAATAATGCACAAGATATATGAAGCAATTGATTGGAATACTACAAGAAGGGCCAAATTCAATAGCCGCATGAATATAGCAATGTCGAATAGATCAAGAACTTCATGAAGAATGTATTGTTCCAGAATCTCTAAAAGAATTATACAAAAGTAAGATAAATGTAGTCATAAATGAAGAATGAAGTATTCGAAATTCTACAAGAAGTGTTATCACATACAATACCCAAAAGAATATACCAAAGTTTGAAAATTCTAAGCATAAGTGAAGAATGAAGTATCCCAAATTCTACAAGAAACACTATAACATTCAATAGCCGAAAGAATATATCAAAGTTTGAAAATTCTAGATATAAATGAAGAATGAAGTATTCCAAATACAATAAGAAGCACTATACAGCTCAATAGACACTGGAAAATGCCAAAAGTGATAAATATGAAACTTCAAGAAGGAATTGATCACCACACTAAGAATATTTATAGCCATTGGAAATACAAATGTTTAAAATACCAACCCAAAACATAAAGCAAATTCTCCAGAAAATTCCTTAAAAATGATGTTATTCATGAATAATTTCAAGAGTTAAGTGGCCCAAAGTATCATTTTCCGCCAAAATTTGAAATGGAGTTTTATTAGCTTGACCCTCATTTTCTAATAACGTCACGGACCCCTAACTAGGACAACATCATGTTCACACATGATAATAATAATAATAGCATAATATAATGGATTGTAAAAATGCTTTTGAATTCCTTTGAAAATGGATAGTTTGGTTAGAAATGATTAATAGATTTGTTTTGTAAGCAGTCAAATTTATTTGTAAGGGGACCAGGTGAGTGGGAGAGATAAGGATTCAGATAAGGGGTCAGCACTATGAACATGCACGTGGCATAATAATAGTGTCTAGTACAGACACGTTGAAGAAAGGGTTTGAAAAACACCCTGTTCCTGAAAGCAGGACATAGTAAAAGGAACATGACTTGAAAAGTTAAGCTTAATGTGATGAACTAATTAAAAAATATTAATAATAAGTGTTCGATAGCTCGGTCACAAAAAATAAACTCAAGTAATCTTCGACACAGACACGAAGAAATTAATGGACTGTATAAATTAATTATTTTATTTAGGCAGCCATCAAGCTCGAAGATGCACTGTCACACGACCTTTCTCT
The DNA here is from genome assembly GCA_021605095.1 of Caerostris extrusa. NCBI lineage: Eukaryota > Metazoa > Arthropoda > Arachnida > Araneae > Araneidae > Caerostris > Caerostris extrusa. The sequence continues at coordinate 28,750 of BPLR01017409.1, forward strand.
TTGGTCGCCGTTGTTCAACTCCCTTCTTACATTCTTTCTCTCTCTCCCGTCACCTCACCCCCTGCCAGACACCCCCACAGACAGGATGTTTTTCTGGACATAGGGCGTTGACCTCCCCTAAGCAGGGGGACCTGGGTTTCGACGTAACAATAAGGATTAACAAATTAAATAAACTTAGATAAAATGTGTATAAAACAGTACGTAAGTTTGTTGCACAAATATACGCAGCACAAAAATTTGTAAAGGCAAGACAAGATTATATTATTATATATTATATTTGATAAAAAAACAAACGAATATCAATATTTGCAGCATTTCTTTAAATCAATAGCATATCTAATTTACTAAATATAAATGTATGCTAGATATTTTGTAGATTGGGGAAAATTGTTTTCCTTCAATTTTTCTTAAATATCGAAACATATTTAGTTGTTCATTCAATAATAGAGCAGATTAAGAAGCAGATTCTGCTTAAACAGAATATACCATAAAGGGAATGTTTGAATAGTTGATTTCCAAATAGAAAAAATAATACAGAATTTCAAGGGTAACTTAGGAAAATAATGAGGATTTTCAACGGAGAGTAGAAAAATAATAAGGATTTTCAACGGAGAGTAGAAAAATAATAAGGATTTTCAATGGAGAGAAAAAAATAATACAGAATTTCAAGGTTAAATTAGGAAAATAATAAGAATTCTCAAGAGAGAGCAGAAAATAATAATATAAATTTCGTTAAATTAAGAAAATAATAAGGATTCTCAAGAAAGTGTAAGAAAATAATATAGAATTTCAAGGTTAAATTAGAAAAATAATAAGGATTTTCAAGAAGAGCAAAAAAAATAAAAAATTTACAAATAATAAGGATTTTCAAGAGTAATTTCTTCACACGAATGTTTTGTCTCACCATTTAGACTTTTCTTTTTTATCTAGCATGCAAATGAGGAGTTGTCTTGAAAATCTATTGGAAAGTCTTGCTCAACGTTTTTGTGTGTGTGTGTGTGTGTGTGAATATATCGTAACAGACATGGTGTATGCTGGATAATTCTTCATAGGTTATAATCTCTGTCATATCAATGGCGAATGACGAGAAGTGTCTGGTGTTTATGAAAGAAAAAACTGCTGATGTCTCCTTTATTTTTTCCAAAAAAAAAAAAAATGAGAGTAATTGCACTGAAAATAAAAATAAAAATAAAGTTTTCAACTGCAGCAGAATTTCGGAAAGCATAGCGATATTTTTAAGTTATATAACTGAAATAATAATAAAAAAAAAAAAATGCAGGTAATCAAAGAGGTTTTGTAAGAAGCGTATTATTTCTTATCTCCATAAAAATTTGCTTGTGTAAGATCTCTGAATCACATGAGTAATTCAGTTTAAACAAACTTTTGTTTCTGGCAACAAATTCGTTTAATATTCGTCTTTGTCATTATTAATATGCAAAATCATCAAAATTTGTAGATTTCGTATCAATAGTTCAAAATTGATTAGTAACCATTAAAACTGAAATGTACTGTCAATGCTCGGCTCTCACAGCAAGTGACTCATCAACAGGTTTCTATAATGGATAACAAAAAGTTAAAGATGTTCTTTACAATTGCAGAGAAAAGGGTCAGTGAAAGTAACGCCTTTAAAAGGGAGATTTTTTGTAAATTGATCGTTGACTTACTTTTTAAAGATAACTCTAAATTCCTTTTCAACAATGATACGATTGTGAAGCTATCGATTCTCGTTTTGTATAACTTAAAGACGATCTATACAAAATGGTTGCTCTATCTCTCTTCGTATTTGAATGTTTTTCTCACAATCCTCTCGCTATTTAAAATAAGAATTAGAATTTGATTCAATACTAAAAATTATTAAATTCTAAAAAATATTTAAGTTTTCGCACAGGGAAAAATTTTGCACAATAAATTAATTTTGGATTTCAATACGAAGACAAAGCACAGTGCTCTTGGATATGAAATTGTATGTCATCTCTATTTCAAATGGATCTAAATCCTTTCTGGCTACTATTTGGCTACTAATATTTCGAGGATAACCGTAATTCTCTCTTTTTCTTCTACTCTCCCCACTTCCCCCCCTTCTTTCATTTTTTTTTTCTTTTCTTTACCTTCCTTCTTTCTCCCTTTTTTTTTTTTTTTTTTTTTTTTTTCTTGTCCCTGATTATGCAACAATACCCTTTTTTAATCTAGCATAGTGAACTATAGATATAGAAGAAAATTGCACTGTTTACTTAAATATTAAAACTCATTAAAATGAAAAATACTTACAAAAAAATGAATTTCAAAAAACCAAACAAGAAATGTATATTCATGCCTAAAATATGTAACACATTTTAAGTAATTATGTATTATAATAAAACGATTTAAAAAATAATTTGAATTTAATCATTTATAAGACCAATTCATGTCAACAATAAAAAGAAAAGAAAATTAAAAAAAAAAAAAAAAACTGAAATCCTTTAATGAATTTCAATTTATTATGTGTGAGAATAACTGAGATATAACTTTGCTGGACGCATACACATATCAATGTGCACCAATACATACCAATGCTTAATAATAACCCAAGAAATTTATGAAGCAATTGGTCAAATACTACAAGAACGGAAGTTCAGCATTTTAGGGGTCCGCTTGTTTAATTGGCGATTTTTCCCTTGTGGTTTTCGTCAAGTCTCCTCCTAAACAAATAAAACGGCCACTGCAGTTACAAAAAATACTGTGTTTTTGGCGATTCTATTTGGCGCGGATTATATTAGCCCTTAAGTGCAGAATCCCCACAAGAACCATCAAATTCAATAGCGACTGAAATATAACAAAAATTTAATAACTCTCAAACTTTATGAAGAAGAGGCAATTGCTCAAATGCTACAAGAAGCACTATCAAATTCATACCGAGACGTGGTGATTAAATTAACTTTTATAAACATAAACTAATCCTTAGACACTATTTTGTTGATTTGAAACAATAATCTGTTTATATTTTGAAATCAGACAATCAAAATGAACTATAGAGCAAGTGACTCTTATTGTAGATTCATATGGAGATCCTTTGCCACGTAGCGGCCACTAGCTCCTTCATTATAAAATGTTGAAACATAGCGGTGGTCTCATTCCCTTTGAGTTAATAAGAAAAATAGATAGTTAAATGCCCCTTTTTTTTAAAAGAATTATTTATTTAATAAAATTATACAATGAAAAATAACAAAAATTTCAAAAGTGTAGATGTTGATGAAATCAGTTGCATGTAATCAAAATAAATAAATAAATAAAACACAATGAGCAAAAGGTCAAATTAGGAGAAAAAATAGCTTAGGAGAAAAGCGAACTTTTTTCATCTAGGCAGTTGTAAGGAATTAATTAAAAATATTTAGAACAGTGCGAGGTCTTTTGCTATGTTTTTGCAGGAAGAAATATCATAATTTAATAAGAAATTTTGAAAGAATCATAAGAAATTTTGTGAATAAATTGTCTTAAACTTGGAATCGAGAGAGCTCGTCTAATATCGTCATTACGAAAGTTTTCTTTTTTTTTCTTCTAATGCAGCTGGCAAATAGACCGTGATCTTTCGCCATAAGGGCTGCACCGATGTTACTCACTTTGCACTACCCAGGAGGCGCGTGTAACTTGATGGTAAGTCACGGACAAGGTAAGTAACAATGATGATGGTAACAATTCCCCCGCAGCGCTCTACGATCCTATTAGGACCGGGACCTACGGCAAAGTGGATTCGAACCACTACAACACCCATGGGCAAAGCCGGGATTTCAACCCGATACCTGTGGTACCGAAACGCCAGCGAGCCATTCGGCCATCAGGCCCCGTCATTACGAAAGTACCAGGGTGAATTCGTTAACATTCTGAGAGTTTTGTTCTCAAGCCTTTGAATAGTTTCAAAATTTGTACATGCGACAGAACCCCAAACTGGGCTTGCCTAAGCTAATACTGGATGAAGATAAGAGATATATAAAATTTTGAGATTAAGAGGTAGAAGCTGAATTTCTATCGATTAAAGGATAGAGAATTCTAAATTGAGTATTGAATTAATTTCTAAAGTTGCAGATATGCAATCTGTAGTTAAGTTTACTATCAAGAATAATTCCTAAATACTGAGCAAGTGACTTGATACTGGCCAATCGTTATATTTAGCAACACATATTTCATGGCAGTTTCAAAACACACATAAAATAAATTCACGTGAAAATCAGAGTTTATTTTAAACGAAGTTTTTTGAAATAAAAGTTTCTTGTATTGAGAGGAGGAGATTAATCTGTTTTAAATAATAACTTAAGCTCTTATTTATTTTTTATTTTATTGCTTCACTTCTTTAGAGACCTAACTAGGACAATAATTATAATCATACACGATAAAAAAAAATAAATAAAAAAATAATAATAAATAAAAACTTAGTGATATAATTTATGTATTTTCTGATGAAAACGAATTTATTACCAACAAGGATTTTAATTGTTAACAAGCAACAACCTTTTATATAACCTACGAAAAAGTATAGATAAAAATATTGTTATTATTATCTTTATTTAACGCGGCATAACAATTTTATTCACAATTCATTAAAAAGCATGATGGTTTGGAACACAAGAAGAATAATGATTTGATATTCAAATATTGAAGATTTATTTCTTATAGCGAAAATTGCAAAATAAAGATACAAAATTTAACGAAATGATTTAGCATAGTTTGCGTTATTTGCATTATCATTCGAATGAGAAAACTGTAAAAAAGAAATTGCATAAATATAGTTATTAAGAAGAGAAGAAAAAAAAGTGCCATCCCTTTTTATTATCTTTCAGCGCTTCTTTATATCTGAAACAAGGAAACACAACTGATGACTGATCAGATTTTTGTTAATATTTCTACGTTTCACTCGTTAAATTTAAAATTGTGAAACGTGATTAATGTGAAGATTGTTAAGAGCTCGTAGAAAGAAAGTGATGATGCTGCACAAGAAAAAAATATATAAATAAATGTAATCGTACGTTATCATCACTAACGAATCTCTTACTTACTTAACTTTCGAAGATTTCGATAATCATCGTTTCTCATTATCTGGCATTATTATTACGCTATCATCATAGTATTTTTATAAAAAATTAACCTATCACTGAATTAATTATTTAAATTTCATTCTTTTTCATCGTTTTATTTTAGCGTTTCGTAGAATGACAGTGACAAATAATACAGTTTAATTAATGTTTTCAGGTGAAATTTCAGGGCAATTGCCCCATATTTGATTGTTTATTGACAACGGGCAACGGACGTTATTTACTAAAGCTACTGAATTCCAGTGTAAAAATTAACTACTTACAGAAAAAAAGTTACAACTAAAAATGAAAATTAAAAGTTAAACAAATTAAAAATTTAATATTAGTGATAAAAATAAATACTGTATTCAGTATTAATGCAATAATCTATTCAAAAGAGGATACGATATAGTATTAATGCAATACTCTGTACAAAAGGGGCTTTCTGCTTTTTACTAAATGAAATAATAATAAAAAAAAATTTAAAAAAAATTCGGGCCCACCGCAAAACAGGGGTTTTTGGGATTTCGCGATTTTTTTGTGATGGTAACTGAGCGATAAATCGCCAAATGTGATAAATCGCAATTCACTTCACTTAAAATCATAACCCCTTTCTTGACGCCTTTTGATGAAAAGTATCAATTGTTCCTTTTGTAACAATGTGAAATTATTTCTAAAGTAACATTCTTTGTAAAAAATAAAAAATTATCTTTATGGAACAATATCTCATATCTACCTAGTTAAAGAAATGAGATTTAATTATTGTTGAAATTTCCAGAAAGTTTCAAATTCAAATTTTTCAGTACTTGGTATAGGTCTTATAAATTTCCAATGATTTATCTGATGTCAAGTACAATAATAATGTAGATGCGTTTAGCTATCAATACGTCAGTTTTATGAAGATTAATAAAACTACGATTAGTTGAGGTTGGAATAATATTTACTTGAGTTTGTAATAAAATAAAAAGGAGAATTTGAGTGTCAAAACCTCCACCATCATTTATTCGTAAATTTCCCATTAAATACACAATAAAAACTTTACAATTTATTATACGTGCTTCTCCTTTTCAAGGACTATAAATCAAACATAATTAAATAATGATCGATCAATTGCAAAGCAATTGTTGATAGTTAACAACTGCTAACTCAAAGAAATTTACAAAATTGTGCTTCGTTATTTGGTTCAGAAGGTTTACACTGCATTATTACCATCTCTGTGAGTTTTTTTTTTTTTTTTCTTTTTCTGAATGGTTATCTTATTTAAAAAGAATTTAACTGTAAAACATATTATTGTAAAATTTTTTAATTATTTTTCAAATTTACGTTAGACAAATCTTGTATACAAGTTGTAAATATCTCAAAAATTCACTCAGGATTTAACCAGTGCAGCATGATAAATGGACATGTTCACATGGCAGCATAACACAAGTAGGATAATTAATGAGATTTACATAGTCAGTCTGCATTATTATTCGAGTTAAACCCAAATAACAGATACTTGTAGAAGAGACTTTGACCTTTTTTTTCACTTTGTAAAAAAAGAAAGAAATATTGGATTTTTCTAGCCTTAACGCAAATTAATTTATTCCTTTTTGATTTAACATTTTTTCCGCCTTTTAAATTCGAACGACTTATCGGATGTTATCAAGAGTATTTCTTTAGCACAACCAGTTAAAATAGCTGCGTCTATAATATTCAATCTGAAGAACTTGATATAAAGTCTTGTTAATCACCTTAGTTAATTTTCTGTATCTGCTTATTATATTACTTGCAATTCGATTTTTTTGTATTTGCTTGTAAATGGGGATAAAGGCCTTCATGGTCTAATTGGCTTTCTCCATCCCTCCTATGGCTATCAAATTTAGAATATCTATTATAGACTTGCCTTGAATAGAACTACTTTATCCTAAAAGAATTGGCAATATATTCGAATTTCAAAGTTGGCGACTTTTCCGATCTAGGATTAAACGAGTCATTTTTATTCGTAAATAAAAATAAAAAAAATTGGCATTGCCATTTTATCAAACAAAATTTTAGATGGTTACAATTCAGTGGTTGTTTTATTTATTTATATATTTAAACATGTCCATAAAAATTTTTTCACTTTTGTACAACGGCGCAAAAATAAATGTCAAACATGAAAAATTCGCCAACCTCAAAAGTACAAGTTGCCAAATTGGCGTAAAATCTAATTGGATAATTTTTTAATGAATATTGATCTAATTTCGAAAACTTTTTTTCCAGTTGATTAAGACTTTGTGTTAGAAGAATCATCATAACTGGCTCGACAGCCCGTTGTGGGCCTTGGCTTTCTTTATAAGATCCGGCCAAGCTGTTCTCCACTTGGCTGTGGACCTCCAGTTTTTATCTTAATAACATTAAAATCAGAGTCTAAACAGTCGACCCATCTCTTTTTCGGTCTTCCCGTTGGTCGTTGTCCAAAAGGGGGTTACATTGAAAACCCTCGAAGCAACTCTATCACTTTCCATTCTCATGAGATGACCGGCCCATCTCATTCTATTTAGTTTAACAAATTTTAGAATGTCAATATCTCTAAAAAGTTTGTAAAGTTCAAAATTGTGCCTTCTTCGCCAATTTCCACTGTCATTGATACCACCAAAAGTAGTTCGTAGAACTTTTTCTTTCAAATATTGCCAACATTTTCTCTTCTCTTGCTGTTAGTGACCATGTTTCAGTATTAAAAGAATCTCTGTCAAAAATGAATGGTGAAATCTGGATATAAAATATGACCTGGTTTAAGAGGGAACACACACACACAAACTTAAAGAAATTTTTACAAATCTTATTTTTTTTTTTCACATATTTTTGACGCATTTCAAAAGGGTTAAAGGAATTAAATATTCTGAATCAACGCAGAGTTATGTTAGACAGTTGCTGGGGTGATGTCTTATACAAATTCACTTACGAATTTGGTCAGTTATCTTTAAGACTATCTTGAAAAATTCAGAAACACATCGTGAGAAAGCTTTAATAGAATGAAATTGTGTCCTTCATGAAATTTTTAATGGACTCGTAAATTTCGCTAATAAGGTTCTAGATGCAAAGTTCTCAGCACAGGAGAAAAATATCTTATGCATCTAAATGATAACTTGTTTCTCAGGAAATTACGACCCTACTTTATTAAAAAAAAAAAAAAATATGAATAAACATCTATCGTTAGCAGTTACCTCATGAAAACGATTAATAATCATTTTTATCAACAAATCTTCTTTTACGGCCTTATAAACTTCCCGTTAAAATTTTTCACCCTCCTAATTTAATAAACGTGACAAGAAATTCAAATTCTTCTTTAAAAAAATAAACAAATAAATAAATGAATGAAGGAATGGAAAAGCGAGATTCTAATCGCCGTTTTAATTGCCAGGCGAAATTGTGAAAAGAAGGAGTGGAAAATTAACTAAACACAGAAAAAAAGCAGGTGTCAATTACGGACCATGACTTGATTTGTATGCATTTCTGCCAATGCATTAATGACCATCTCTCAGCTAATGAAGAGAAGCTGAGAGGAGATACAGGTTTCAGATAGATGAGGCTGCAGATTAAGTCATTATTATTTATTTTCCCCTTCTTGTTGAGTAACGCTTTTTTTTTTTTTTGTTCGTTTTGTATGCATCCCATCAGCTGCTTTTAAACCGGAAATCGTGCCACAGTTCGTGTGCATAGAAAGTGATATAGTGGAAATGCATATCGTTTGTAAACAAGGAAAGTTGGTGGCTTAAAAAATTGTATAACCGTTAGAATTCTTAGATGAATATATCAATGCCAAAATCCCAACTGAAAGGAATTAAATCTTGTGAAGAGCACAGACAATCAATGGATACACTTGGTAGAAAACGTATAAAAAAAAAAAAAAAAAAAAAAAAAAAAAAAGAAATTTAAGAAGTCTGCAATTTTCTTAAAACTTAACATTATTAACACCTATTTTCTAAATGGCAAATATTGCAAGATAAAAGTTATTGTCTTAGCGTCCAAAATAGCAATGCTCCAAATGTAAAGTACATCTATGTTTAATGCCAAGTGCAAACTGTTTTATGGAATTTCACGCTTAACTTTTTATGCATAGAAAGTTTTATGCATGTGTCTGTGCATTGCACACAGTTGTTACTTGAAGTTACAGGGTGAATTAATTATAATAAAATTACTTTAAGCATATATAGATATAATTTGCATAAATAGATTTATAATTTTTTATTTTTCGTGGCATATGTTTTTTTACATTTAAGAAGAAATTCGTCACATAGAGTGTTAAGAGGACAAAATTTAAACATTATAAAATATTTGGTTCAACGATATGTAAAATGAACCTTTTAAATCAAGCAACCCACATTTCTCTCCTTACAGTAAACAGTCCTTAAAATTAAAAATTTCCTATACTTATTAAGGATAAATCTTGCAGAAGAGATAATAATTACAATAGGACATGGCATGAAAATCTTAGGCAATTGGTACGAACATGTTTTCACATTGGAAATGTTTCCTCAACATTTCCTAATTGGACTAACATGTAATTTTCTTAAGGCTCAACATTATTAATACTATCTTCCTAAATGGCAAATATTGTTGGATAAAAGATATTGCCATAGCATATTTTCTCTACAAAATTTCCTATACTTATTAAGGGTGGATCTCGCAGAAGAGATAATAATTGCTATAGGATATGACATTTATAGAATTAAATATATGAATGCAAGTTAAAAGCAGACAATGTGTGTACTTGATGATTCCTTCGACCGTATTTTTATCGTGTTAGAGCATAAACCATTCATGAAATGGTCTGATGAAAGCCTTAGCAATTAGCACCAGCATGTTTTCTCTAAAATAAGGTCCAGAACCAAATTAAAATTTGTTATTAAAAATGAAATCTTTTAATATTATTTATAGAAATTTTCAAAATTTTATTTAGTGAGATCTTTTATTTATTATATTTGAACTGCATTTGTTTCACACGATTGATAACCTGTTACTTAAAATACTGTTTCTTATAATAATGAATATTATCTAACGATTGTTTCATGACTGGATTCGCTATTTTAGGTTATATATTGCTCAAATCATTAAAAGGATATTGTAACTATCCCATGAAATAAAAAATGAAAAAATTATCGACTGTGTTGACTGCTTTATATCGATTATTGCAACGTCTAAACGAAGCCATTTAATCGAATCGAAAGTCTGAAGAGTTATTGGTCGCTTAAAAGGTGGCTAAACACACTTCTTCGTAACGGAAATCAAAGGAGAATCACAAAGATTAATATTTAGGATTTGGAATCGTCTTTTGGATACTGGAAATGTTTTCCGGAGACAAGGCCAAGGTCATGAAAGAATATCAGTATCAAATGATGATCGATATATAACAACGACAGGCATTATAAACTGAAATATCAATGAATGCATCCCTATTCTAACAACAGCTTCGCTCAATACCAGAGCTGATACCAGAGTTTCATCTCAAACTCTTCGTAACCTATGGTTCATGTTTCATTAAAAGGAAGTCATCGTGCTATCCCTTGAGAAGCATAGAGAGCATGTCAATTGGACGAGAAATGGACGGAGTAATATTTTCTTCTGGACTACTAATCCTTTTTTTCTGTCCATTCTGATGATGATAGGCATATTCTCACGGGGATAAAACGTGGGGTTCGAAACAATCCTACAATCTAATTAAACCACAACGGGGTGATGTGGGGATCCATTCATGAAGATACCACTCAATTTTTCTGAGAAGTATCCCCATGAATGGCCGAATCACCTTCCTTATCAATAGAAATAAATACCTGAAAGATGCCGATATATGAATGAACCTTATACCTTTTGTAGTCCCTTACGCTAAAGTAATTAGACGTGAATATATTTTAATCGACAATGATTGAATATAGACCAGTCTTCCATCAGTCACTCTCGGCTGATGGAAAATTTTCTTAGTAACAAAGGAAACCTACGAAACGTGTTCCATAAGCATGCTCTCCGAACATAAGCCAATAGAATAAGTTTGGGATATTCTAGACTTACTAGTTGTTGTTCGCCTCCTACAGCCATAAATGGTTTAACAGCTGGAAAGAACCCTTCTAGAAGAATGGGTTACAATACTCCTCCACCTTCCCAGTTGCCCATGAATATCATTGACGGACAGGTAGGACACGTGTCCAGTGTTACTGTACATTAAGGGAAACCAACCTTCATAATAAATCATTCCATACTTTTCTTTTTTTTTTTTTTTTTTAATTCATTTTTCTGATGTGTATAAATTGTGTACCAAAAGAACTTAATCATGTGTTTTTCTTTTTTCATTCGTGAGTGACTTTTGTCTCGTAATCTACTATGCCTCGCTGCCTATTTGGTCTTTGAAACCAATTAAGATCTCATCAGATTAAAATAAGAACTTAAATCTTACTGTACAAAACTCTCATAAGGCCAGTATTAACATATGCATCTGAATCATGGTCACTAACAGCAAGAGAAGAGAAAATGTTAGAAATCTTTGACAGAAAAGTGTACGAACTATTTTCGGTGGTATCGATAACAATGGAAATTGGTGAAGAAGATACAATTTTGAACTTTACAAACTTTTTAGAGATATTGACATTCTAAAATTTGTTAAACTGAACAGAATGAGATGGGCCGGTCATCTCATGAGAATGGAAAGTGATAGAGCTGCTTTGAAAGTTTTCAATGTAATCCCTTTTGGACAACGACCGAAGGGAAGACCGAAAAAAGAGATAAGTCGACTGTTTAGACTGTGATCTTAATGTTATTAAAATCAAAAAGTGGAAGTCCACAGCCAAGAGGAGATCTTTTGAAGAAGGCTAGACAGCCCACAACGAGCTGTCGAGCCAGTTATGATGAATCTACTATGCCTGTGTATTAAACCCTTCCTCGTCTGCAATATCTATAAAGCCCAAATCCTTTAAAGGCTTGAAGCAGTATATTTGTCACATTTATCATCCGTCCCATATTTTCAGTTTTTGTTATTGTAGTTTTTTTAATAATGTTATGAGCTATTGTTAACCAAAGTTGCAATTTTATTTTTCAATAAACATATACACAGATCTACAGACCATTAGATTCTTCGAGAAAAAGGCGTAGCTGAAGTCCCAAAAATTTCTGATGATTTAATGATTTTACAATTAGTAAAATATTGGTTTTTTAAATATATATATATGTCTTTAGATAAGCAAAACAATATGAAAAATTGCCATTTAAATATACAGTTCTATAAAGAATAAATTTTTATTAAACTAATTTATTTTTAGAAAATCTATTTGCACAACTAAAACTTTTCCTACAAGTTGTGCAATTAGATTTTCTAAAGAACATAGAGACATGGAGAGATCACAAAGAATCCGCTGGCTCGGACGTGCACATCGCAGTGATGAGGGAAACATCATTAAATGGATTATGTTATGTAAATTGTTCAACAATAGGGAGAGAGAAAGACAAAGGGAAATGCGGATTGATAGCCGAAAAGGATCTTAGACAATTGAAAACTATAAACTGGAAGAGATTGACAATGCAGTGAGACAGATGGAGAGCTGTTGTGTTGGAAGCTCAAGCAAGGCTGTAATGCCAGTAAAGAAGAAGAACAATAACAATAGATATTTCCCATGTATCGATCGTGCGGCCTGGTGGCCAAGTGGCTAGCGCTCTGGCCTTTGGTATCCTAGACTTCAGAGTAGAATCCTAGCGGTGGCATGGATGTTTATCAGTGGTTCGATCCACATTAAACTGTAGGTCCAATCCACATTAATCTGTAGGTCCCGGTGTGTTTAGACCTCGTGTGCACAAGATGACCGCAGAGCGACAAACCAAACCATGCATCGATCGCATCTGATTTCGCAAATTTACTTAGCTTCTAAAAATTTTGAATTTTATATCGCTAAAATTTATCAATTTTATAAAGGCCTTACAAATGTGTGCATTTTGATCAGTAATTTAATCAATTCTTCTGAAAACTAATATGTGACAGCAAAAATAATCATTCTAAAGGTTTTCAGAAAAAAGTGTAAATAAGTTATCTTTAAAGTTTACACAGAAACTAAATTATACAGCAGGTACTGAAAATATTTCCTTTTCATGGAGGATTAAGTTAAAAGAGTTTACACCGATAATGGATGAATAATCAATATACTGATAAAGTCAAATTTTATCTGACTTGGACCCAACCAAAAATATTTATAACTCCAGAAAACATACTGATATAATCAGTACAAATGGAGATGAAATCGAGATAATTTATGCTTAAAACATGAGCTTGACAAAAATGATGATTAAAGATGCCAAAAATGTACTTTTTTTAATGCACTGTATGTTTAAAAACAAAAGGGCCGCGCTTTTTATCGCTAAAGGATTAAAAATTTTAAATTTTAACGTACAAATATCTTCCATGAAAATAAATACACATAGATGTTCCGTGTGTCATCGTGATAAAACCATGCATCACATCATGCAAATTACAAGTTGTTATTTATGTATATACGCAGAAAACGGAAATAACTACTCATTAGTAGATAACACAGAAAAATTGTAACCTTTTTCTTGAAGCACAGGTTTACTTTCAATACATGGAGAGGCAAAAATGACCTTCATGCCAAGAAAAAACATCTCTTCGCATGGCTGCTCATTTGGGAAAAACCTCGTTATTTGATAAGAACGCTTTTTCTCCCGAGTTCTTTGATTCACACCGCATCCCTAATATCCGCTGTGGAGATATCACATGTTTATGACGTCCGTTAAGAGACTTTTATTATTATTTATAGAAAACATGCCGCGAATTGAGCATCAAGTGGTTAGAGCCCCATATCTGTCATCGAGTCGTTAAGAGGTTCTGCAGATTAGGCTTTGAATTGCTTCAACCTGTTTACCTGCGATAGAAATTGAATTTTCTGTATTGGATGATCCCATTAAAATGTCAGGTGTCTCCGCATTGGCCACACTGATTTTTACAAAGACGGAGAAAAAGGATGCAAAACTGTAATTGGTTCATCCTACTAAAAGAAATTGGTGTAATTGTATATTAAGTAATTGTTTTATTAAAAATAACATTGAACTGTTATGTAATTAGAAATTATTATGCTTAGTAGCCAATCTTGATTATATACATAATGTAAAAAGTATCTGGAACTGTTAAATATAACATGCAAAATAAATTTATTCATTAAAATTTATTTTGTCACCCTCAAACTTTGCAATACATCTATGACAGTGCTTGATCCAACCCTCCATACATTTTTCGTAGGCTGATACAGGTATAGCTTTAAGTTCCTTCAGCGAATTTTCCTTTTGTTTTTCGTTTGAAACAACCAAAATTGAGTTAACCACAATCAAGTTCAACTAAGTTATGGCCTCAATCAAAATCAAAAGGCATTATTCTAAATTTATTTTTTAACTTTGAGGACAGAAAAAATCACATGGTACTCGTAAAACCCATGTTTCTCCAATTATTATGTGTTTCATGAGGATGAATGAGTAAGTAAGAACTCGAGAAATAATGTCTTCAGCGACCTGCTTTCGCTATTCTTTTTTTTGGACAAAATTGACTCTTTCGAACCAGTCGTGCGGTGATACATTTCATGCTCAAAATATCAGCTAAAATGTTACCAACAGATTAAAAAAGATACTATCACCTCTTGAGCCACCAATTCCAAGATTCATATGATGATTTTGACCACCAACTTTTTGATTTTGCCGATGTTATCGTCGGTCGTAGCAACTCAAGTTCGACCAGAAGGAGCAAATCAACAACTTCGTGGAATTCTTTTAAATTCATTATCACCGTAGGTCTTCTGCAATATTTTATAAACCATAATTTTACAAAAACAAAAAAGCATTAATTTACTTTTTTTCATCATAACAAAAATGCAACATTCATCAAAATAAAAAATAATAAAATGTCATATAATTTCATCTTTATTGTAGTACAAGTAGGTAGGTATTACATTGAAAAAAAAATGATATACTAATAATAAGACAATGGCTTTTAAAAATGTCACATTTGATCAAGTTGCTTTTTTACAGTATACCCACGTATAGCAACTTTTTTTTCTTTTATTCAAATAAAACCTATGGTGTTATTTGAATAAATGAAAACGTTTATATAGTTAAAATGCTCCTTTGTTTGAAATTTGAAGCTCTTTTGTGACATTTTTGCCTTATTACTTAATCTGCAAAATATGTTTTGTTCAATTGTAATATTTTAAAAAATTTAAATGATAGGTGATATCCTTAAATGGAAAAGCGCAGTTAAGCTTTAATCATT
>BPLR01017411.1:0-101786 GCA_021605095.1 Caerostris extrusa
CAAAGATATAAAAATTTATTAATGTAGTTTTTTATTACTGTAGCATACTACTGTGTCCAA
The DNA here is from genome assembly GCA_021605095.1 of Caerostris extrusa. Lineage (NCBI taxonomy): Eukaryota > Metazoa > Arthropoda > Arachnida > Araneae > Araneidae > Caerostris > Caerostris extrusa. Next base: position 61 of record BPLR01017411.1, read on the forward strand.
AAAGTAAGACCAGTTATTTTTCTTTCAAAAACTGTTTATATATTCTTCCAAATTTATTTCATCGCCTTCAAAGTAATCCCCTCCGGACACAAGCCACTTATGCCAACTTTTTTTCCAATACTCAATGCATACTAAAAAGTCATCGGCAGGGATGGCCTTGAAAGAGAGCGCCGATTCACGTTGAATCTCTTCAATCATCTCCAAACGGTGTCCCCGGAGGGGTCTTCTGAGTTTAGGGAAGAGCCAGGAGTCGTACGGTGTGAATACGGTGGTTGTAGAACGATAGGGGTTTCATTTTTGGCGAAAAAGTCACAAAGAATCAGTGCTGTTTGATCTGGCCCATTCAGTGTTTTCGGTACCCATCGCGATTGGACGCATTTGAGGCCCAAAATAGAATGGACCGATCCTTTTGGAATTCTAACATCATCAGCAAGGTCTTTAATTGTCAATCGACGGTCTGTAAGCACCTAATATTTAATTTTTGGACGTGAGCTTTGTCGGTTGAGGCTGATGGTAGACCAGAGGGCTCTTTTCTTCATCGCATTCTCTGCCTTCCTTATACAACTTCTAAACATTTCTTTACGATATAGGAACGCTCCCCGAATGCCTCCTGCAACATTCTATACGTTTCCGCAAACAAATTGAATGCAAGTTCTTTACTCAATTCATTCAGACATTTCAAAAATCGCCGGAATCCCGTTTGAGCGTCTCACAAACCCAAGCGTCACTCAAACACTCATGAATATTTTGACGTCCAATTTCACACAGATGTCGAGGACAGTGCCAGCAACCTAACAAAGAAAAAAAAATTGAAATTCCATAAGCCCCGGGAATTTTAAATTGAAAATGGGTCTCCTTTTTGGACACAGTAGTGTGCTGCAATTTTTTTTTTTATTCGGTTACAGTACAAATTTAATGTAAAGTTCAAGCTAGAAAGAACAGAGGCTCAAAAACCGAAGACTCGAAAACAGGGAGTTTTCTGGATTTTTATCCCATTCGAAAAGCAAATGAGGGGTCGATTACCTTTATAATCCTCCAGAAATGCAACGCGTGTGTCAGTGAGCTTTTTGTGGAATACACCAGTGAAACAAAGGCCCACCGATGTTCATCAAAATCAGATACAGAGTTGTTATAGAACAAGAGTCATATTCCTATTATGCATGACAATTTCAAAAATCTATTTAATTTTTATTATAAAAGCGAATAATTTAATAATTTAATTATATATAAATTAAAATTAAAAAAAACAATGCTATAAAAATACAGAACCAAATAAAGATTTGCCTATTTTTGTCCATTAAATAAATTATAGTTTAAAAAAAATTAAAAAACACGCTTTTAGAGTTAATCAAACTAAAAAGTAAAAAATAATTGTTAACATAAGAATAAAATGACTGTTCTAAAAAGCGCGGAGTGCTTTGGCACATGACATTTTTAAACTAACTCTGCATTTCGGAATGAAACTAGTGAAAAATTATAACGATTGATATCGAGCACCCCACGCTTTTAAAACAGGGACATTCATTTTCTCGTCAGTCATTTATTCTTATGTTAACAATTATTTTTTACTTTTAGTTTGATTAACTCTAAAAGTGTGTTTTTAAACTAAAATATTTAAATGAGGTCCCGGTACGGAGGACTGGAACTATAGTTCTTACACTAATTTAATTGCGAGTAAAGCAAAGGCTAAATGCGAATAGAGTCGAGCCAACCAGGATTCGAACAGGGGAATCTCCTGATGCGTAGTCACGTGCGTTATCCGTTTGTGCCACTGTCCCACGTAGGTTTGAATGTCTTAGGTACTTTCATTCTACATGGGTTAAATTCCTCTTCATAAGTTAAAACAAAATCACTCATCCTGGAGATCCTGATCATGATGAGATAATAAACCTATCAAAATATTTTTTAGTGTCGTCGGTCCTTGATAAGTCTACAACGTTTCAATGAAATCGGATCGCTTAAAGTAAGGGCAAATCGAGCCCAAAGAGTCAGTTACATACATACAAACATAAAAACTAATAGAAGCGTATTAAAAATGCGAAGTATTTTTACAAGAACAACCCGTAGAAAAAGAGAGAGAGAGCCTAAACGTATTCCTTAATGGACTGAGTAATTGGCACAGTTGTTCCGCAAAAATTGCATTCGTTATGCTGAAATTAAATCGTGTACCAAATTATGAGGCAGGTATAAAAAAAAGTGGAACAGTTTATGATTATTTGGATACGCCAGAGAGATGATTTTAAAGTTACCAAAAGAGTAAATAATATGCGACCTATTTCATGTTCTTCTATCCAGCATGTACTTATTACATCACGAGTATATGATAAAAACCCACAAAAGGAAAAACAGATTTCGGTAGATAAAAAAACATTGAAAAAGAAATATAGAAACTGTTTTATGCTTGATTACATTTTCGGGACTATGTTTTTAAGAGTGATATAACAAAAGTACTTACAGACGTATGTACAAAAAATTTAAATTGAAAGAGAATAAAGTTCAAAAAAACCATCTTTTCCTGTAAGTGCAATGAACTAGTTTAAGGGGGAAAAAAAGTTTACAACCCATTTTGCTATTATAGTCCATTCACAAGCTAGTTGTTTTTAAATGCTATTCTTTTTTAAACTCAAAAATGATATTTACCCTTTAAATAAAATTAATATAATAAGTTATAACAATAGAATAATTTCTTGTCCTTGAAGAACTGAGGGGTAGGACTTTTAATGTAGAATTTTGCTTATAAACTGAAATTAAATTATTCTTTGGCCAATTTCGTTTAACAAAACATCCCAATTACATGCATAATGCTTTCTTTTTAGCTATATAAAAAATGGCATCATCATTTTTTGAAATGACTTTGCGGTCGTTATGCAAAATGTACAAAAACAGGAAACTAAACCCTTTTGTTGTACACATCAAAGTTTTAAAGCAAAACATTACCTTTTTAGGTTAATTTCAGCAAACTTTTAATGCAATGGGCAATGCTCTACACATCACGTTTTTAATTTCGTTTGTACACAACATATATGTGACAATGACCAATGGAGTGACTTAAATGCTGAATAAATTATAGACTAAAATAAAAAAATATGAACAAGTGGTATGTATCACCACAATTTTTCATAAAAAATTCAGCAAATGAAAATAACAGAAAATACAAAAAAAAAAGTTTTTGTCTCTATTCCAATTCTCAGGTCATGTCATTGCAAACCGTTTTTTAGAAAAACACTTATCATAACAATATCTTTAATATTTCTTGAGATATAATGCTGATGATATGTGAAAAATCAGGTTTTGAAAAACGCAATTAAAGTTTTCATAAAAGACAAAATTTTACATATTTTTACAAAACAATCGCATTCAAATTCGTATAAATTTTGCTTCTAACTGAAGAACGGTACAAAAAAGAAAATGGTTTTGGAAGTAGAAATGTTTTTAAAAAAAGGCAGAGATAGCTACAGATAGTGGAAAATCGACTTTTATAATTAATAAAGTTCACCAGTGATTGTATAATAGCAGAATTTTCAACTTTATTTTGCTTTGATCACTGAAAGCTAATACCGTTTGAAATCGACGGTCTGTTTTTAAAAGATTCTTTTTGAAAGGTTTTCGAGTTATGAATTTATGACTGAATTCCTCTTTTTTATTTAAACTCAATTCTTAAAGTTATTAACCTGAAAACGGAAAAAATAAAGAGAAAACGCTCAGTCAAGAATCTCATGGCTGTTTGATGAACGAGGATTTCTCAAATTCTTTTAATCTTTTAATATGATACGAAACAAGTAATATAAAAAAAAAAAGTTTTAAAGTCAATTCCTACTTTTATTTCCACTCTATTACAGGAAGTCCTTTATAAATAATTTTCATTAATTTTCTTAAGTTCATCTGGCAACTTAAATCTAAAAAAACTAAAATCAATTAATTTAATTTAATTACTGAATTAATATTTGAAAAACTGTATTAACATCCACTTTGTCATCCATTACAAGTTCAAAAAATGTATTTGAACCTCGAGTGGATGGATCAGAAGTATTTTATGAACGATTGAAAATTTGAACAAGATATATATAGGGAGAGTAGGGAGCTAATAGCAGGAATTGAAAAGAAAATGGTTTTGGAAGCAGAAATGAAAATTTAGAAAAAAAGCAGAAAATGGAAGAACAACTAAAAAAAAATAGCTGCATATAGTGGAAAGAAATCTTCTCTCTATAATTAAAAAAATTCACGAGCGATTGTATAATAACGCAATTTTCAACTTGTATTTTGCTCTGATCACTTAAAGCTAATCCCATTTCAAAATCGACGGTCTGTTTTGAAAAAGACTTTTTTTGAAAGGTTTTCTGAGTTATGAATTTATGACCGGAATTTCTTTTCATTTAAACTTTTAAACTCAATTCTTAAAATTATTAACCTGCAAATGGAAAAAGTAAATCACGTAGCTGTTTTATGAAGGATTTCCCAAATTCTTTCATCTTTTACCATGATACGAAAAAGAGTTTTTTAAACATGCTAATTTTTTTCATTGACATAACCAGGGCCGGATTTAGACGAAAAAGGAGCCCTAGGTCACTTATGAGGCCCTTTCACCTCCCATTTTTAAGTTTGTAAAGGACATGAGTAATAAAAATACATTCATTACTGTGATATACATACTCAAGAGCCAAAACATTATGACCACCCCTACATTTTGCAATGAACTCGCCTGGGTGACGTGGAAGGCACGTGATCAGGTGGAAATGATGTTTAACTGCTGCTGGAGATATATATATATATATATAGCAAATATATATATATATATATATATGTGTAACCAACTCGTTATTGACAGGTGGTCATAATGTTTTGGCTCTTGAGTGTATTCAATATGTTAAATGAAACATGTTGTAATGGGTTTTCATCTTTATAAAAAATGGGGCAAGGATAATAAATAAAAAAAAAAAAAGTCGAGAAAACTTATTTGGGCATTTATTCTCAGCTCTTCTTGTAACAATAACTCATCAAACATAACACACAACATTTACAATGAAAAAAAAATTCAAATAATAAAAATCTTTGACTACGAAAATACAATACATATATAATAATAATATAATATTTGCCATAGCAATCAGTGAGCATATGAACTCTACTTTGGTGCAATCTAGTCTATACAAAACGAACAGACCCAATGAGCCGAACGCGTTGATCTTAACATTTTTTATGTTTGCTTTAGTCATGTGTGTAGAATTTCTCCTTATTTCCGATTCAGTGTTTACTGTTTTTAGAATAGTGTCATTTTAATTTTGCTAACAATTTTAATAAAGGCCCTCCTGATCTTGAGGCCCTAGGCTGAAGCTTAGTTAGCGTATAGGAAAAATCCGGCCCTGGTCATATGTGTAGAGTTTCTCCTTATTTTCGATTCAGGGTTTTAGTGTTTACTGTTTTCAGAATAGTGTCATTTTAATTTTGCTAACAATTTTAATGTGTAGGCCCTCTTGATCTTTGGGAACCTAGGGGCTGAAGCCTAGTTAGCCTATAGGTAAATCCGGCCCTGGTCATAACGTATCGTCCTGTTTGACTCCAAACTAGAAGGACACTTAATGCATGGCGAAATCTTCATTCTCGATTGAACCTAAAGGAATAAAAAATCTAACTTATTATCTGCAAATTATTAATAAGTTAAGTTATTAATGCAAGTTATTAACTGCTAAGTTATTAACCTCAAAATGGAAAAAGTAAATCACATGGCTGTTTTCTGAATGGATTTCCAAATTCTTTAATCTTTTAACATGATACGAAAAACCATTTTTCAAGCATGCTAAATTTTCACTCTGGCATAACGTATCGTCCTGTTAAGACTCCAAACTAGAGGGACGCTTACTACATGGCGAAATCTTTAATTCCTGGTTGGTCCAAAAAGGAATCAAACCTAAGGTCGTTGAACCCGTGCAACTCTCGCGCAAAAAATCGGAATCCTCACACGCTTTTGCTGGAAGGGAAACTCGGTGAGACTTAAATTTATGACCGATCATTTTTTTTTTTCATCTCAACTCACAGATAGGGCATTTTAAAACCGGACCTGAACGACATTTCATTTGTCGAATTTTTTTGAGATTCACTCACTCGACATTTGACTGTAACCTTTAAATTATCCAACTTAAGGTGAAACTGGTGAATTATACAACAAAGTTCTAAAAATCGAAAATGAGGGAAGGTAAACACCTTACTTTTTGGGCACAGTAGTATGTACTAACGATATACAAGTTCTGTGTACTATTAATTATTCAGAAAAATGTTGTATGCCTAATTATCCATTGCTCCACTCATTAACAATTTAAAAAATGCATGCTGTTGGTAGATGTGTAAGATAATAGGATTGTATATTGCGTTGTATGTATATTCATCACCTTGTATTCACCACAATACATTTTTTTTTCCTAAATCATTGATATAATTATTGTTTAGATGATATCATTAATGTAAGTAATAAAACGATTTTTTTAAACTGCTTTATTATTTACTGACATTTAGAAAATAATATTTTAAATATACAATATTTCAATTCAGAAAAAACTTGTCATTCAATTTTTTCTTATCAATTAGAAAAAGTTCATTTATTGGTTTGATCTTTATGTAATGAGAATGATGAATAAATGCTTTGTTTTCAAGCAAATGAATCCTTTAAAATTCTTTTTTGTAATAAAAAATATGTATAAAAGCATATTACAAGATGTTTGAGAAGGTAACCAAAACTTTATTTTTGCTGGGTTCTGTTAATTGATAGATTTAGGATTGTTTACTTTTAGACATTTTTTAAAACTTATGTGACGAATATCTAGTCACTCAGCGAATAGGTCAATTTTACCCATGGAAATGTTTGCCAAATATTTCATTGTATATCCTATTAACTTATACATCTACTAATAGCATACATTTTAGGAATAAGGAATACAAAATTTTCCGAATAATTAATAGTACGTAGAACATGTAGTGCACATACTTTATAAGAAAAATGTAAAAATTTCATCCCATGCGAATAGAAGAAATCATTAGAGAAATTATAATCAGCAACAAAATGTGTTCATTTTTATCTATAAATAAAAATGTATGCAAATCTATCAGTAAATAATGCCACCTCCTTGGCCATTGATGTACATTTGAAAACTGTTAATCATTCCCTCTACTAAACTTTTCAAGATAACAAAAATGTTATCCTAAGTAGTTTAGTAAAAATGTTTATCCATTTGTCTCTCAATGTGATTCTCAGTTACTGTCGGTCATAAGAAAGTGATTTTTTTAGCAGTACGGCTGCTGATTGTACATTAGGCACCTGTTTTGAATTGAAGTTCAGGAAATATGCAGGTTATGCCAGCCACTAGGCCACTTTGGGTGTCCTACGTCAAAAGCATTATGCAGTGCCCTCCATTGTGCATTATGTCTGCTTACATAATTATAATCGGCCATAACCATCAGCTTCATAATGAGGATAACGAATTTCCTTTCTTTCTCCATGCTATCTGTTCGGTCCAGAATAACTATTGATGGTGAATCGGTATTTGTCAGACAACATTCGTTCTGGACCATTGCTTCTGCTCTCAATGAACCTACATACTACAGCCAGATCTGGGGAGTTTAAAAGTGACTCTCAACTATTATATAAAAATAATTTTTATTGCTACAAAATTCTAGAAATTAATGTTAAAGTTAAACATTAATGAGAAAAAGTAAGCTGTAACCTTCAACATAACAACCAATAGCGAAGGCAGTGGTTACTTTAGCAACATACGAAATAAGTGTTGAGAGACTTTTTCTCAGTATTGACGCTTGTAAAAAGCTATCTTGGATCCACAGTGAAAAAGAAGATCTAGAAACTATTCCATAATTAAAGACAAATAAATTGTATTAAAAATTTTTGTGATTAAAATGTACAATTTTCTGTTTTTCTTGGAATACAAGTATGCTTTTTAAGGGAGTGCAAATACTACTTTTAATAGAAAATACTAGTTTTAATAGATGCAGAATTCCATGCCTTACGACAACATGATTTAATAACTGCCAAACTCTTTCGGCAGATACGAGAGTGCGGATAGCATTTCCAAGTTTTACGGAAATCTGGCCTGGAATACTACGATTTATTCGATAAATTACCTAAAAACTGGACAGTCCCGTTAGATTAGGGCGTATGGCGTAGATGCTCAAAGCACACTCATGTCCATAAATTAAGGATAATGAAGTTCAGGCAAAGAAAGAGACAGAAGCAAAACAAATTTGACTTATTTGTACAGTCTATTTATTAAACAAAAGGTAAAGAGCAAAAAAGATGCTATACGTTAGACATAATTAATAAAAATTGCGATTTTTACTCTCTGGAGCAAATTTCAAAAAAGAACCTATTTACAAAACACAGTATAACATGGTTAGTAGGATGGTTAATATGGAGAATGTCTCCCGGATGATGCAATACTGGCCTTACAAACGCCTATGCATGCTGAGTATCAAATTATCAATCAGATCTTGGGGAATATTACACCACTCATCAAGCAATGCCCTCCGAAGTTCCGGTTGACAGGTGGGAGGGGGTTGACGGGCTGCAATTCGTCGCCCAAGCATATCCCATCACACATGCTCTATTGGATTCAAGTCCGGTGAGTATGCTGGCCAATCCATACGGGTGATATCCTCCAATTGAAGGCATTCGTCTACAATGTTTGCACGGTGAGGACGGGCGTTGTTATCCATAAATAGAACCAAGAATAATTCCTCCCCAAACGAGCCATCCTGCACCACCGTAACAGTGTCGTTCAATGGTGTTCTCTTGGTGGTAACGGGTACCTGGCGCTCTCCATATGAAAGTCCGGCGAGAATCAGACTGCCAACTCAACCTGGACTCGTCGGAAAACATCACACCAGACCACTGTTGCGGTGTCCACAATGCATGCTATCTACTCCGGGTTAATCGCAGGCGACAGTGAGTTGCGGAAAGAGGAACACATCTGACAGGCCGACGAGCATATAGACCAATGTGTCCTAAGCGTCTGTGCACGGTCTGCCTTGAAACTGTCGTACCGGTAGCTGAAGAGAGCTGACGAGACAGGTCTGATGCTGTGCTCCGTCTGTTTCTTTTGGCAGTAACTGCTAAATAAAGGTCCTCATTCGGCGTTGTAACTCGGGGGCGACCTGTGCTGTAACATCTATTCAGATTACCATCCTCTTAGAATCGTTGCCAAAGCCTGGAGATGACACTCTGGGCGATTCCAAGTTCCTCGGATACTTCCAGCTGGGTACGTCCACATTCCAGTAGTCCGATAATTCTACCACGTAAAAAATCATCCAAATGCTTTTTTAAAGCGCTTTGAAAGGCTTTTAAAGCGCTTGTGAACAATTTTACTTCTTTGCCACCATTCCTTATATACCCCTCTCTTACACTCTCGTCATTGTGACGTACTATCCGCGCCATCTGGTGGTTTCCAGTAATTTGCATAGTCTTCTTCAAGATGTGTGTGATAATTCTACAGGTGAAATTTTTATTTTAGATTTTCAATTTCTGTGTGATTCTGAATTATCCTTAACTTATGGACATTAGTGTAATTCTACCTTTAATGGCCTCTTTTCTTCGGGACAAAACACAATTCATTAAGCTCGTTTCTCTATCGCGAGACGTCCAATTACTTGATTGCAATATTATACTGTTTTATAGAAAATTTACGTTCAGTACTTGGGTGGAAAATGAAAAATTTACAACGCTATATGCAGACATTTACGCTTGATTTCCTCCTCAAATTTTATTGCTAAAAATTTGGAATAAATAAGCAGTGTGCACTGTCTTTGATGCAGGCAAGAAGTCTTGTCCTTCACAACTGTCTACGCTTGCTTTAACTACGATTCCGTGGCTTCAAAAACACAGTTTTTGCAAGAAATGGGTTATCCATTTTTAAGACGTATATATGTATACATTTCTCTGAACTGTTCATCGTTAAAAAATGTTTTTAAATGAAGAAGGTATACTTAAGATTGGGTTGTTCTTTATTAATTTTTTAAGCCATATATATGTATACAATTCTCTGAATTGTTCATCGTTAAAAAATGTTTTTAAATCAAGAAGGTATGTTTAAGAATACGTAAATAAAACATGGCACCTAATTTGCATCCAGTAGCATTTGCCATTGATTGGTTTCAGGGACAGAACTTTAAAGAAGTCGACCACCCGATACCCGGAGTATTGCCACTATAGTTAAATAAAATAAACGATAGAAATATTTTACATGGAGGATATTGCAGAGTTCACCTCATTATTGTGATGGACGCTATGAACCAGGAAGCATTTCCAGTTTGTTACTTTTGGTTGTAAATTGATTTTGTTGGGCTGATTTTAGTTACAGCTCTTCCAAAGACACATAGAATTTCAGGATTTCCGGAAAATATTTCATTCATCAAGTTCTGATAACAACGAAATAATTAGTTTCGAGTTAGTTTATAACGAGTTTCGTATAATAACGAAGTAATTTAGTTGAAGTGTGATTTACAAAACACATCTAAAAATCATCACATAATTAATTATCACATAATTAATTAATTAAAACACGTACCGTATGTTATGATTCAAGCATTTTTTCATTACAGCTAAAAACATTTATAGGAACAATTTGTAAAGTTAAAGATAACTGATATTTAGAAATTTAAAATGAATATAAACTTTTATTAAATTAGTAACATTTTGAATTTGTAATTAACAGCGCAAAATTAAAAAAAAATTGCATTATAGATAAATAAAACAAGGAATTACTTAATTCTTGTCAACGAAGTATTTAATTAAAACATATTTGTTATTGTTTTATGATAGTACTCATGGTTGTTTTATCATCAAAAAAGTAGGAAATATTATCTGTTTCATCACCCAAAGCTCAGTGTTAATGTGAGTAAATTAGAATGCGGGGAACAAAAATTCCATCCTCTGTCTTAATGCAGAGTGCAGTTATGTCATTTGTCCGAAAATCGAAACAATTTAATCGAAAATTGATTACTGGAGGCTGCATCCGCATGACTCTCATCAGTAGCAGTAATTGGAATAGGTATTTTTCGAATTCTCTTCAATATAACACACAAGTACCGAAATTATCAAACAAGTCATTACTAATTATCCTTATAGTTTTGAGAAATGACATTGACAATCGAAATAGTGTCCATAATTATAAAAACAATCTAAGATTTCAAAACCTGATTTCCGATCACCTCCCTCTCAACTTGAGGAGAGTTTGGTTTGATGTGTCGCTCTACGGCCATTTTGTGCACACTTTGGTTCACAATAGACCGTAACCTACAGTTTAATGTGGATTCCGAACCACTCACAAACATCCATGCATTGCCATTATTCGAACCCGAATCCTGTGGTACTAAAGGTCAGAGAGCTCTAGCCATTTGGCCATCAGACCGCACTGGATGAGAGTTTCTTATGAAAATTTCAGAGATTGCTTTTTTGCTTCTGTTTTGTGGATATAGTATAGCAAGGACCTTAGCACTTTCCACGATAACGTTGAATCTATTATAAAATCTATCCTATTTATTGTGAAATTATGGTAAAACGCTTCACCTACAAAAGAAAATACTTATTCTTTTCAAAGAAAACGACAAAATTTGAAAAACTTTCTTTTATGCGATTAATAAATCTAAAGCTGATCATTTTAAGGAGATAAAAATAATTATTTTACACATTAACATTGGCTTTCTAAATGTCATTCTTTAAAAAACCAACTGACAGTAAATTATATCAGCTGCGTATTTACTTATAGATTCAAAAAGATAAAAGAAGCAAAAAATATTGTATAGAAAAGCTTACAAAAAAAAAAAAAAATTCTTTGAAATAGAAAATTTCTTGTTTGCTATTGTAATCTCTCTGCTTTCAATCCATTTGACCATTTTCAGCATTGAAATGGGACTTCCGCCTTCCCGTTAAATGACTCCGAGAAATCTTATCTTCAAACATGGAAATGCTGTTATTTAATTCGTAATCTGCTTTGGCGTTGTTTCGTAATCTTTATAGCGTTGAAAGCTCAGAAAAATCAATGTAAGTAAATCCATATTGAATGCTTTGCAAGCATTTCAATGTGCGATAGATTTCGTTTGTATACTTTTAAATGAAATCTGACAAAATAAATAAATAAATAAAATTTAAAAACAAACGCAATGAGTATTTAATCAAAAGCATCATATTAAATAAAAAAATTAGTTATGGTTTTGTAATGAATATAATGAATAAAAATTTTGTAATGAAATAGTTTTTTTTGTTGTTCTAATGCAGCTGGCAAACACTTAGACAATTGTCTTCCATACCTTAAGGCAAGTGCTGCACCGACGTTACTCACTTAGCACTATCCAGAAGGTGCGTGTAGCTTGAAGATAAGCTACGGACGCGGAGTAACAATACTCCCGCAAAGCTCCTGTTAGATCGGGACCTAGGTTTTAAAGTGGATTCTGAACCCCTACGAACATCCATGGCACCGCCGGGACTCGAATCCGAAACCTGTGGTACCGAGCGCCAGGGCGCTAGCCACACGGCCATTCAGGCTCAGACCAAAAATAATAATATCTTAAAAAGTCTCTTTACCTATTTTAGATGAAAACGATTAGTATGTTAAAATTTGCTGTCTAATTAAATACTACGCCTGAATTCTATCTCAGTGGTAAGATAATAGACAAAGGTTCACTTCTAAAAGTGTGCGTTACGATCAATGTTTTCAGATAGAAAGAGCTTCTACAACAATTGTGACTTGTGAGCGTCTTACAGAGACAGTTGGAATGCCTTGCGAGAGGTTTTTTTTCCGATTCGATACATGAATGTGTGTGTGTGGTTGGGGGGGAAGCGTAATCCCTAAGCATTCTTAGCCTTACCTTTGTTTCCCATCAGAGAAATGCAAAAATAAGATATCCTTCAAGTAGGGACCTAAATGGCCGAGCGGCTAGGTCTCTGGGCGCTCGGGTTCGTGTCTTGGCGGTGTCATGGATGTTTGTAGTGGTTCGAATTCACTCTTAACCGTAGGTCCCGGTCAAATAAGATCGTAGAGCGTTGCGCGGGTAGTGTTACTCCGTGTTCGTAGCTTATCTTCAAGCTATACACACCTCCTGGGTAGTGCTCAGTGAGTAACATCGGTGCAGCGCTTGCCTTAAGGCATCCAAGACAATTGTCTACGTTTTGCCAGCTGCATTAGAACAGAAAAAAAAAGTCCTTCGTGTAAAAATACATATATGCAATTGCTTACTCACTTAGCTTTGAATCTAAATAAATTGAATTCATACATAGTTTCGTTTGAATTTTCTGGCCAATTATTGAATAAACATTATTTTCATCCATCCATCAATTCATTATTCCTTTTAATTTTCAAATGATATCTTTAAAATTTTTTTTTGCTCATCCAATTTATATTGATAACAAAATTTGGAAAGAAAAGGATTTTTTTTTTTTTTTTTACTTAAATTACTACCCAACTTTAAGCAACTCATTTTTTTTCTAGATACTGCTTTTCTAAATTCCAGTTGCTGAATAAGAAACCAAAATTTATTTATAATAACCATAAAAAAGAAATCTCACGACAACAAACGAGAAATCTCATCAGAAAATGGAATACAGGAAGTAATTCCCCCGAGTGGTGAAAAATTTCGAAAGAAAAGTTCTGATTTGATACTTGTTTTTCGCGTGTTCTATTTTATTCACATTTGCATGTTCCTGCGAGGGCCCCAAAGAAGTCGTTCAACTTCGCCCTGGAAGAACCGTCTCTGCAGGGAGAGGGATGGAAATTCGTGCGCATCCGTAAACAGAGAGCTTCGATCACATCCGAGATCAGTGCAGAGCAAAGCGATAAAAAAGGAAGAAAAGGAAATGGCAAGCGATGGAAAGTAGAAATCTCTCCGAGGACTTCATCTGATGCTTTTACCAAAATGGATCGATAATAATGACGAAGAATATCTTTATGGCTTTTCAATTCGGTTAAACAAAAAAATAAAAAAAAAATTGTGAAATGTTAGCTATTTGATGGAAGTACGCGCATTAAAATTCACCGCCAGTGTTCAATGTTGCTATAGTTGGAGAGGCCTGATGATAAGCGTTTTAGATTTATGAACGGGACTGAATGGCCGAGTGTCTAGCGCTCTGGCGATCGGTGCCACAGGTTTCGGGTTTGAGTCCCAGCTTTGCCATGGGTGTTTGTAGTGGTTCGGAATCCACTCTAAACCGTAGGTCCCGGTCTAACAGGATCGTAGAGCTTCACGGAACCAAAGTCAGACTTCTACCTACGGGTGCTCCATCACAACAGAAGCTGTTTCCTTCCCTTCCAACCATGAGTACATATGGGCTCGTGGGCTTGGTCTATATTAGATATCAACAACAACAGGTTTACGATCCACGGGGTCTTCGTTTGAAATTCAACAAGCGATGTCAAACCAAAGGTTTTCAATTTGTGTGAGGAGTAGGCACGATAAATCCGTAGCTAGAATGTGATACCGAGGACTCGAGGTTTGGTTTGGTTTATCGCTCTACGGGCATTTTTTGCGCACTCTAGGCTAATTAGACCGGGATCTGCAGTTTAATGTGGATTCCAAACCACTCACAAACATTCATGCCACCGCCAGGGATTCGAAACTGAAGCCTGTGGTACGAACGGTCACAGAGCTAGCTAATTGGCCACCAGACCGCAGTGGGTGGGATGTAGGAAGAGGGTTCAGATGCCACCCTTTGGGATGTTAATTTTAAACTGTAACGGCAAATATGAAATCTACACTCAGCAGTTCTAGGGGCAAATATTTAAGTCAAATTATTGTAGTCGAAAATATTTGTAATAGCTAATCATAAAATAGTTTTTTTAACTACTTCATTTTTTTTTTAAATCATAAAACTCGTTGTGTAACGTTAATTTTTACCTTAAAAAACAAGTGCAGTAGTATAAGTTATACAAAACCTCACGTAATTATTGACAACATTTTCGGTAGCAATCAAAATTTTCGGTAACAGCGTCAACGTTGCTTATTTTAAGGAGGAATGGTTTTTCTGGAATTTTTCTTAAAGGAAATGATCAATGTTCTTGTTAAATGAGAGAATTAAAAGTACACCCGCATAATCGAGTCCAACAGTATCGCGGAAAGCTACACCGATTTATTATTTTAAATGACAATAGGTAAGTGAATATAGACACTGAATTTATAACATTTTCACTTGAAAATCTGCAACACATGCAGGCGTGGACTCAATCATACACTAAGTGTCTCAATAATAACATGCTCCTCCTAACGTTTGAAGGGAATAAGGATCCATTTTAATGGATGTACGTTGCGGTCACTATTTTCAAAAACAAGAAGATTCAATTGTGATTGTTACAGAGCGGTGAAAATGAGGCACGTGGATCTTATTGTCAGTTTATTAATTTAATAATTTTAAGTTATAAATTTATTTTGTTTCTTTCAAGTGATCTGCAGTTACCCTGAAGATCTTGCTTGAAGGCAAAAATCTATCTTTTATAGCATTCAAAGAATAAAAAAAATAGTTCTCGTCAAGTTCAAATTGAAGCGAAACATTTGACTGAACAATCTTCTTGAACGAGCACTAACATTCCAATTTCACATCTAAACCAGGCAGTCCTTAAGAAATCGTTTATAATAGTTAAGTGCACAATTAATGTTCCAAGAATCTATTAGTGAATGGAGGGTTACCCTATTGACTGCATATTATAACTCCGAAATTTAAACGGTATTATAATCTTATATTCCTACTATCGCGTGTTAATATGAATTTGGGCCTGAATGGTCGAGTGGCTAGCGCTCTGGAGCTCAGTACCCCAGGTTTCGGGTTCGAGTCCGGCGGTGTCATGGATGTTTGTAGTGGTTCGAAAACCACTTTTAAGCCATAGGTCCCGGTCTCCTATGACTGTAAAGAGCGTCACGGAACAACAGTCAGCCTTCTACCTACGGGTGCTCCATCGCAACAGAAGCGGCTTCCTTCCCCTTCAACCATGAGTCCATAGGGGGTTCGTGAGCTCGGTGTAGATTAGATATCTGCCAAGTGGGATAAGTAACAACAACAATAATTATCTTCTTAAAAGAGATCTATTATTCAACTTTTAATATCAGTTTTACTTGCCACATCTAAACAGGCAGTTTTTAAGAAATCATTTATAACAGGAGAACGTTAAGTGCACAATTAATGTTCCTAGAATCTAAGAGTGTATGGAGTGTTACTCTTTGACTGCATCTTATAACTCGACTAATTTAAACGATATTATAACCCTACATTCATACTATCGAGTGTTAACATAAATTTAATATTTGTATAAAATGAAAAACACTTGAGTATAAAGGATATCCAGATTAAGAAGCCAGTCAATAATTATATCTAAATAGATTCAATAAACTCTTGAGATACGAAAAAAAAAAAAAAAAAAATCCAACGAACAAAACAGAAACCTTACTTGAAAACAATATGGTGCAACTGCAATTCACCAAATTTTGTGAAAACCGCCCATTCGCACGAAACCATCCATCCATCTATGATACCTACTATCCAATCAACTCTTCCAAGTACACGTGTCCACCCTTCTTTTCATTTCCCTAACACGTTCTAATCAGGACACCCTCAGCCACCGCCGGAATCACGTAGCCGGGGAGTGCAGCTCCCTAAATGGACCCTGATTTCCATGGAGGTAATCATTCTCCGCTTGATGGAATCGGAGGGTGTGTGGAGAACAGAACACAGGAATGAAATTAATATCGCCACCCACTGGTGACTCAGTAAACGGCAACGCGCACCATTCTATGCTCGATCCCAGCTGTGGTGGGGCACTCAGCACGCAGAAAGAGTTACAGACTGTGCCTTGAGTGTCCAATTTCAGTTCTCAAAACTAACTAAAACTGCATTGCTGTCTTGTTGCCAATTCTAACAACTTTGAATATCAGAGATGGTTTGGTTTGGTTTGTCGCTCTACGGTCATCTTGTACACCTTGTTTAAGCTAAACAGACGGGACCTACAGTTTAACGTGGATTCCGAACCACTACAAACATCCATGGCACCGCCGGGACTCGAACTCGAAACCTGTGGTACCGAGCGCCAGAGCGCTAGCCACTCGGCCATTTAGGCCCCCATTTGTAAATCAGAGAATTGGCAACAAGACGACAGTGCATTTACAATAAAATTGTACCGGAAAGTCTCAAAAATTATAATTTCTTCACTTGAAAAGTTTCTATAGTTGCAAGTTATCATAGCTCAATCCTGACATACCTGAAAAGATTCATCCTTTTAAAACATGACTGCTGCTCCAGTGAAACCAGAGAACCCTTTTCATTATGCAACTACGAATCTTCTGATAGAATCACAGCACCTTAAAATATCCTCCAGAATTTTTATATTCAGTGACACATAAATTTAATTAACAACTCAAGGATCAGAAAGAAAATCAGCATATTGATAAATTTTACAGAACAATTACCAATTGAAGACAATTACCAATTGAGCATTCCCCAAAAAATATTACCCATGAAATATTAAATGAATCGTCTTCCTCGTAACTTCCTTTTAAACAATAACCTTTGGTTACTTATACTTCACAGATTATTATTCTTTTGTATTGTATATCTTTCGCTTTATTATCATTTGCGAACAGGTTTTCGTGGTTAGAAGTCCTTATGAATTATTAATTAAAACAGATTCATCTTCTCGCTCAACACAACTTTTATTTAAAATAAACGTTGGTTTTATTTGCATGTGTTTTGAAGCTGGCCTGAAATATGTATTGCTATATAAATATTGACACATATCAATGTCTGGCTTTCAAAATATAAACAGATTGTTGCTCCAATATCCTCAAAATAATGTCTAAGGATCCGTTTAATATACTTAACAGACTTTTTTTCCTCTAAATTGGGCAGTGCTTCTTGCAGTATTTGAACAAGCTTCTTCATAAAGTTCTAGAGTTATTCAATTTTGTTGTACTCAGTATTAAATTTCATAGTTCATGTTGAGATTCTACACTTTAGGGTTCCGATTTCGCCAGGTCTCTCTTCTACGCCCAATGGAATCGCCAAAACTGCTGTATTTCTTCCATCTTATTACCTTCACCTTTTAATTGGCAAGGGGCTGCATAATGTGAATGTGAGGATCAGTTACGTAGTAAGGTAAAAACGTACTTGCATGGCATTCGACATTTCTTTAAAAATTCATATTTCATTATTGCCTGTCTTAGCATACGATTTAAATGAGTTTTTTCACAATTAAATAATTAATTTCAGGTAGGAAATTTATAAATTTCCATTGTAATGTACACCTTAGGCACTTCCTTTTGTATTCATGATTAGTAATGTCACATTTTTTGGGTATTTATTTTTGAATTGTATTTTGAATAAACTCACTAAATATTCCATCCACTTTTCAATTCATTGACTAACGACTAGACTCTAGGACGATGAAAAGGACTAGTGTATTTCAGGAGAAATTTTAATGCTTTTCACATGACACTTTGCAGTTTTTTAAATAATTCCTAAATTAATTTTGTATATAATCTGAATTAATTTAGGAGCTCTCATTTTATAAAGTTTTAGAGTATTTTTGTAAAGATTTTGAACAATAAAAAATCTTTTGCACTCAAATATCAGTACGAACCTTAAATTTTAAGCACTGTCCTACAGTTATGAAATTTTTTAAAAAATGACATGTTTATAATGCTTTTTAAATACCCAAAATTTTAAATCTACTAATTATTTTGTTTGGAAATAGGAATTTTAGTCATTACTTATTATTTTTTAAAAATTATAGACTAATTTTGAATGATTAATAACCAACTAATTAAATAAGCTTACTTTAATTTGAAGAGTAGGAAATTTATAAAAAACGTGTAATTGTAAACATGTAATTAATTACGTGTTATTAAATATTCTAATTATTAAAACGATGAAAATGAATTCCTTTTAGATAATGAAATTCAAGTCAGAAATAGTTTATTATTCTTCCACGAATTTACTTTATTAAGAAACTGGTAATAACTTTAAATGAATTAAAAGTAATTAAATATCCATCATGTCAAGTAATAACAGTCATTATGAATACTCTGAGATAAACTTATTTTAAAAATGAGAAATATTTTCGGAGAGTTTGTAAGCTTGACATCAAAGTCATTCATTCCAATTAAGTTGCAAGGGAAACGGCAAAACAAACTACGTTAGCAATTTCATCTTGTCATGGGAATATTTCACGAACTGTTTGACCTTCAACTTATTGGAAAGATGAGTTATGACCACACAAAAGCTCCACGAATTAATTTTCCTCAAATTTTTCGGCACTTTTAGCATTACAACGAAATTATTATTATTTTTTTAAATTGGCAGCCCATTTTTTGCCCGAAGAACTGAAGTTACCTTTTTTTTTGCTCTACGATTAAAAATTCTTTCTTAAAACAAACATTCGTATTCGCATTTTTCGAATATTATATAATAAATATAATACCAGTAAAATAATGATTAGATAAAAACCTATACGTTAAAGATTTCCACGCAAATCTAGAATTGATATTCGTACTTGCTAAATATAAGATTCATGATTCATGATTATTTCGAAAGATAAGATTTATGATATCTATTGAAAATGATCAAATTATATCAAATTGTATGGCGAAATTATTACGTGTCTTATTATTTAAACAATGTAAATGCGATGGATATGAAATCTGAATATAATCTAATTATACAAAACGGATATTCGATAAAAAAATAATTCTCATAGCTTTTAAATGAAAAAAAATGTAAATGTACAGAAGTACTATCTTTAATTTGTGAAAAATAGCGGACTCAGTGACTCATTTTTCCTTAAAGTGTTCCTTAGTTTTTAGATTAAAAACTTCTAATGTTTCTTGTGGGTTCTTTTAATGTTTTCTTGGGTTGTAATTAACAATTGAAATATATATATATATATATGGTATTGCATTTCTTATCGTATATATACTTAACAGGTTTTAGTATCTCATTAATATATTCGAGTTTTTAGATAAATTTTTAAACAAAAATATTTGCTGCGTAAGTATCAACATTTTAAAGAAAAACAGGTGGAAAATGTGTTAATATCTATAATTTAAATTATATTTCTGGGATTAAAGCAAACTTGCACAATAGCTTTAACAATAAATTGTGAATTGCTATTATGCAAATGAAATTATCTCTTCAACTCATTGATGAATCACCCTCTCGTTGAAAGCTGCAAAAACAAATGCATTTCTCTTTCCGAATGCAATCATGCAGGCGACGTCTTTTACACAGCAATTACCCATTCGACAACAAACAGAACAGACTGCTGCTCCATTGTGAAAAACAACTCGTTAAGATAAACATCGAGTGTTGTTTACCTACGCAAAGAGTAACGCTGTTTGAATGAGTAAGAAAGTGTTTTTTTGCACACTTTGAATCCATCGGTAGAGTTAAGAAGGAGGCTTCAACTCGGTAATAGGACACTTCGCATTCCATCGCCGTAGCTGTCCCGACTTACCACGAGGATGTTGCGATGTAAATGCACGTATGGAAGCCCTACCCACTCCATCGAGTAGGGCAACCTGGTGGGCCAAAGGTCGCCTGCTGTAATCCACTTAGGCATGACTGACACGGCCACTTTGAGTGATTGCATAATGATTATCGTCCGTGTAACCCGACTACCTGGTGGAAGGTTAAAACAATATTAGGCCTTGTTAAATCAATATACTGAACTCAAAGGTAATAGGCCTTTTTTTTTCTCCCTTCTTATTAAGAAAACAATCGCTTTCACAATTATAAGGCATTAAAAATACATAAATAAAAATAATCTTGTATCGAAAGTTTATGTAACAGAAGAAGCAGACATTCAATCCATCCTATTATTAACACAAAAGATGTTTTTATGATCTATGGAAAAAACTTTGTTCCCCTGCATCACTTTCGTGTATGAGCTGAGAGAACTTCTAACATCTCTAATCTCAATATCGCAAGTGTCCGCCACTTTTCAGCCCACCTGTTACGTTAAATCTTCTAAATAAGTTAGCAGAATTACATTGAATCGCTGCAACTCACTCTTATAGATCTCCGCGAGTTGATCGATAAATAAAATCCTTCATTTCTGTTGACCACCCCCTCCATAAATAATTCCAATAAATTGACTCCTCATTTTGTTTTTATACTGATAGCTACATTTTATGAAAACATTTTGTGCCTGTAAGAAAATATAAAAAAATATTCGAAACCTTAAAAAATGCCAGAATACAAATATATATATATATATATATACACTCATGTCCATAAATTCAGGATAATTCAGAATCACACAGAAATTGAACTCTAAAATAAAAATTTCACCTATAGAATTATCACACACATCTTGAAGAAGAATATGCAAATTACAGGAAACCACCAGGTGGTGCGGATAGTACGTCACAATGACGAGTGTAAGAGAGGGGTATATAAGGAATGATGGCAAAGAAGTAAAAGTGTTCACAAGCGCTTTAAAAGCCTTTCAGTGCTATAACCGCATAGTTATGGCACAAAGGAAGCATTTGGATGATTTTTTACGTGGTAGAATTATCGGACGACTGGAATGTGGACGTACCCATCTGAAGTATCCGAGGAACTTGGAATCGCCCAGAGTGTCTTCTCCAGGCTTTGGCAACGATTCCAAGATGATGATAATGTGAGTAGATGTTACAGCACAGGTCGCCCCCGAGTTACAACGTCGAATGAGGACCGGTATTTAGCAGTTACTGCCAAAGAAACAGACGGAGCACAGCATCAGACCTGTCTCGTCAGCTCTCTTCAGCTACCGGTACGACAGTCTCAAAGGCAGACCTTGTACAGACGCTTAGGGCACATTGGTCTATATGCTCGTCGGCCTGTCAGATGTGTTCCACTTACCGCAACTCACTGTCGCCTGCGATTAATCCGAGTAGAGAGCATGCATTGTGGATACCGCAAAAGTGGTCTGTGTGATGTTTTCCGACGAGTCCAGGTTTAGTTTGCAGTCGGATTCTCGCCGGACTTTCATATGGAGAGCGCCAGGTACCCGTTACCACCAAGAGAACACCACCGAACGACACCGTTACGGTGGTGCAGGATGGCTCGTTTGGGAGGAATTATTCTTGGTTCCAGAACTGACCTGCATGTTCAGAGTGTAACGATGACAGGCCACATCTATCGGGATGTCATACTGAAACAACATGTCCGTTTGTTTCGGGGCGCCATGGGTGCTGAATTTCTGTTTATGGATGACAACGCCCGTCCTCACCGTGCAAACATTGTAGACGAATGCCTTCAATTGGAGGATATCACCCGTATGGATTGGCCAGCACACTCACCAGACTTGAATCCAATAGAGCATGTATGGGATAGGCTTGGGCGACGAATTGCAGCCCGTCAACCCCTCCCACCTGTCAACCGGAACTTCGGAGGGCATTGCTTGATGAGTGGCGTAATATTCCCCAAGATCAGATTGATAATTTGATACTCAGCATGTCTAGGCGTTGTAAGGCCTGTATTGCATCGTCCGGGAGACATACTCCATATTAACCATCATACTAACCATGTTATACTGTTTTTTGTAAATAGGTTCTTTTTTGAAATTTGCTCCAGAGAGTAAATTTTATTACTTTTTATTAATTAGCAATTTTAATTAATTATGTCAAACATATAGCATCCTTTTCGCTCTTTACCTTTTGTTTAATAAATAGACTTTACAAATAAGTCAAATTTGTTTTCCTTCTGTCTCTTTCTTTGCCTGAACTTCATTATCCTTAATTTATGGACATGAGTGTATTTGGATTTTGACTTTTTTTTAAGGTTTAGAATAAGATGATAATATGAAGATGCTAATATGAATTTAAATATATATATATATATATTTAAATTCATATTTTTTTATTGAAATTTTTTTTTATTGAAATTTTTTTTTATTGAAACTTAAATTTAAATTTGAAAAAATTTGAAACTAAAATTTTTATTGAATCATATAAAAATAATTAAAATAAAAAATGCATACATAAAAATTATTTTTATATAATTTATTACATATAAATAATTTTTAATAGCTGTGAAATCTAATTAATTATTTTACTCTTTTTGTCCAACTTAGGTTTAAATCAAAATCCCATGCAGATATAGTTCTGTTATCATTTTAAAATGCATACAATTCTGTAATTAAAATACTTTTAAAACAAATTAAAAGGAACTTTTTATGTTTAACGTAAATTAATAAACATCAAAATTTTATGCTCTATGTTAGAGTTGAAAACAATATTTATATTATTTTTTTTGCTTGATGAATAATTTCAAGCATCCTTAAAAAAGAAAAAAAAATTGTGTTCCAGTTTTAGAGACATAAAAGAACACGAAGTCTCCATCCATTCGAAGAGAAACAAAAACTGATTTGTTCAACGGTTGAACAACCCTTTCTACATTCGTGCCGGATGATAGTTGGATCTTTACTGGAACATAAAAGAGTCGAGTTTTTTAGGGTGACATTCTATTCGGAACGAAGCTAATGATCGGATCGTGGCTCATCCAATAATTCTGTTGAAAGTATTCGCCTCGTTCAAACAATTCACTTCGTCAGAAAATCAAACTTTGCTCCGTATTATATCTTTCTCTGCGAATCGATTAACGCATTGATTTACACAGATCCATTCAAATCACTTTTTCGAAAGTGTATTTTTAGTATGAGTGAATAAACTAGAACGTCAATATATTCAAATAATAGAATTCTTGTGAGTTTCTAATCAGTTTAAAGTAACAATTTATTTTTAAATTGGATGATTATTTAAAGGTTGTCTGAATTTTCTCCTTTTTAAATATGTGTTGTCTCCAAATTATTGTTTAAAAGTGAGGGCCTGAATGGCGCAGCGGCTAGCGCCCTGGCGCTCGGTACCACGAGTTCGAGTCGCGGCGGTGCCATGGGTGTTTGTAGTGGTTCGGAATCCACTTTAAACCGTAGATCCCGGTCTAATAGGATCGTAGAGTGTTGCGGGGGCATTGTTACTACGCGTCCGTGGTTTATCTTCAAGTTACACGCGCCCCTGGGTAATGCAAAGTAAGTAACGTCTGTGCAGCGGTTGACTTAAGGCATCTAAGACCAAGCTGTCTAAAAGTGTTTGCCAGCTGCATTAGAAAAGAAAATGTTTAAAGTGATTCCTTCCAATCTCGTGGCGAATTACAAAATAGGCACAATATGTCAAAATAAGCCCACATTAATAATTTTATATCAGATAGTAGGGGTGAGAAGTTAGACAAATCCTGATTTATGAGCCGATTTTTTTATACCAAATCCTTATTGCCGACTCCTGCCTCTTTACCGTAATTTCATGAACTATGATCTTAAAAAATGAATTTAGAAAATGTGTGAAATAAATTGAGTGATTTTAGTGAACTCCGACAGCTGCAAAAAAAGTTTTTTCATTAACAAAAGAATTTTGATACAATTTTTAAGGTTTAGTATTTGTACTCACTTAAAACGTATCCTTGCACTTTAAATTTGCTTATACAAATATATATCTTATAAAAAGAACTGTATTAAATTAAGAAATACCAAAGTATTATTAGAATGACAGAAGACAAGTACAATAAAATTAGGGTGTAAGTCAAGTTCTGGTAAAGTACAGTCTGGTTGCAGGCGTTTCCCTGGCCTCCTTTTGACCAACACACGGCCATCACTGTCACCCAGGCAGAACCTGCTTTCATCCGAAAACACAACAGATCTCCACCCGTCCTCCAATGAGCTCTGTCTTGACACCACTGGTATCGCAAATGGCAATGGCTTGAGTCAGTGGAATGAACGCTACAGGGCGCCTAGCACGGAGCTGTCCTTGAAGTAACCGATTTCTAACAGTCCGTTGTGTCACTGTGATATCAACTGCAGATCGAATTTCTGCCGCAGGCGCAGTACGTTGCGCCACAGCTGTACATCGAATACGGTGGTCTTCCCTCTCAGTTGTGCACACGTGGCCGCCCGGAACCCGGTCTTCTTGAGACAGTACCATCCCTTGACCACTGTTCCCAACAATCATGCACAGTGGACACATTCCGGCCAAGTCTTTCTGCAATATCGCGGAAAGAAAATCCACCTTCTCGTAGTCCTATTATACGCCCTCGTTCAAAATCGGTGAGCTGTTAATAATGGCTTCTTCGTCTTCTTAAAGACATTCTTGGCTATCATCGACTCAGTATGTCAAATTTCAAAGCTCAATAACGCTCACGAACTTTACAGCACGCATTTAAAGCAAACCTGATTTACACGTTCCGAGTGGCGCTACTAGCGCTACACTTATGCGAAAATTGAATCGATGTCAGAGATGTATAAACACTCCTACGAAATTTCGTTTATCTAACACAAGTCTTTCTTGGTGCTTTTTCCTGTCAGTGTATTTATCAAATGTGCAAAGGGGATTTTATAAGCCAAAGTGCTGAGAGGAAAGTCTCTGAACACTGATTCGTATAGCTGGTAAAGCAGTAACTCTCTTTGTTACTGGTTATATTATTCAAGAATACAATTGATTGTCTCCTTAGCATTTATTTTTAACATTAATTCTCATATTTGTTTTTAAAAATAATAATTATTCTTACAAAATAGCCGCATTTTTACACAGGCTCCTAACTGCAACTCCCGTCTCCTTAAAAATGCTAACGAAAAACTAAAAATTACTATCATTACTAACTCTGTAAAATAGTGTCTATCCCCATAACCATAAAATGTCAAATGTAGTTTATTTCTACATAACCATGGAATGCAAAAATTTGGGAATATGGCCGGGTGATATGGGGTTGGCAATATGGGTATTTTCCTAGTTTTCTTTTACAGCTATGACCCAGTTAAGGCTCATTCCCACCGAGGCGTGAGGTGTTCGAACGCGAAGCGTAGACCAATCACTAACCTCCCTATATTCGCCTGAAACCGGTTTGAAATCCACCGCTTCGAGTTGACCCACTTTCACTTGTGAGGAGGTCGAAAAATTTTCTTGCTGCCGCGTGCATCTTCAACGCTTCACGCCTCGGTGGGAACGAGCCTTTACCCTTAGAAAACTTTCACGAGAGTATTCTGCCCCCCCCTCCCCCACTCAGTAGCAAATCTTCTGTAACATAATGTTAAAATCGGCCGTGTCAAATTGAATGATCTATAACATCAGTCATTGTACCTTATATGGAGAAATAATCATCAGAAATTGATTAAGCAATGTGTGAGTATCATTTAATACATGTACCATAAATAATTGCCAATGTCTTATTCTGTTATTAATGCATTCATAAAATTAAAAAAAAATTCTTTTTTTGAACTTTGAACGATTTAAAATTAACCAGGTTAAACCCTAGGGGGCGATACATCTAATACCGGGATATGCCTAATGAGTTAATTATGGGTTTTTTTTATTTCTCTGTTCAGTGAAAGAGATATTGCGGAATCCATAAGAGTTTGATAAGGAAACATTAGCGAGAAAAGCGTAGGTGGTACTCAAAGCAACTGTCACGAAATGCAATTCGCATAAATTAAGGTTTATTTTCTTTCCTAAAATGCTGTTGGATTGAATATGATTTCGATGCATAAAGAGAGAGATTCCCTGATGATTACGACTTCCTTATCAACGTTTAATTTTCCACGGTAAAAATAATTCCCAGGCATGTATTCGCAACGTTTTAGCATGGAAAGATACTGAATTAAACACATTTTAAGTAAATTATTCTAATAAAATGTTATTTTAAAGGAAGACGATAAATAGCGACTTTCCTAGAGTGTAGCTTAGATCTATTTCTTTTTAAATAGACAAATACACAAATAAAGTCCATCTAGGCAGGTTATACGTCACTTTTAAATGGTTTAATAAAGATAGTTTAGTTTGGTAAAGATATACTAACTGACAGCAATTATAAATAGGATTGGTAAAAATATCTTTCAATAAAAGGAATATCCAATCTAGGCAGGTTATACGTTGCTTTTAAATGGTTTATTAAAGAGATATCCTAACTGACAACAATTATACATAAGATTGTAAAAATACCTTTCAATAAAAGGCTGAATACTTTTGAAGGACTCAAGGTAGCCATGTAAATTGAATTGTGTCACACTTTTACAATTAATTACCCATCTTAATACGAAATAGGATCCTAATTTACCCAAAACAACCAAGAAAAAGAGCTGCAAAATACAACGCTATCGTATTCTTCGAAAAGTAGCTAATTGTCTTAATCTATCACAGTAACAGTGGTGTAAGGCTCAAGACAGTATGTTGCACTCAATCTTGATTGCAACCAGGCCGGATTTAGATGAAAAGCGGTCCTAGGCTATTCCACTTAGGAGGCCCTTTTCACCTCCCATTTTTTAACTTTGTAAAGTACATGAAAGATAATAAAATACATTCATTAGTGTGATATACATCAATAGGTTAAATGAAACGTGTTGTGATTTGTACTTTATAAAAAATATTTTTCCATCTTTATAAAAAATGTGACACGCACAATAAATAAAATAAACACTTATTTGGACATTTATTCTCAGCACCCTATGTAGTACTTGTAACAATAACTCATCAAACATAACACACAACGTTTACAAAGAAACAAAATTCAAATAATGAAAATCTTTGCACACGAAAATAAAATATGCAATAAAAATTATTTCTATCAAATTAAATTAAACATATTCAATACAATTCAATAATTGCCATAGCAATCAGTGAACGTACGAACTATACTGTGATGCAAACTAGTGTATACAAACGAACAGACCCAATGAGCCGAACGCGTTGATCTTAACCAATACATTTTTATGTTCGCTTATGAGTCATATGTGTAGAATTTCTCCTTATTTTCGATTTAGTATTTTAGTGTGTACTGTTTTTAGAATAGTGTCATTCTCATTTTGCTAACCATTTGAATGTAGGCCCCTCTTGACCTTGAGGCCTAGTTAGCCTATAGGAAAATCCGGCCCTGATTGCAAGCAACTTTGAATTCCTTACAAGTAAAAGTACTTAAAATTAGCACAGTAAAATGCGAGGATACCAATAGAGGTAAGCCAAAACTGCATACTCATCATCATTAACGCAACAGCCCAGTGTGGGCCAAGGCCGTCTACCTACTGCTAGATTTCGAGACGAGAGATGTTTTTTCTTTTTACGGGGTAGGGTTGACAGCTCTACACCCAACGCTCTACGACCCTGTCAAACCGGGACCTACTGTTTAAAGTGGATTCCGAACCACTACAAACATCAGTACATCCATGGCACTGCCGGGACTTGAACCCGAAACCTGTGGTACTGAGCACCAGAGCGCTAGTCACTGACCCCTTCAGGCTGCATACTGTATAATAATAAGCAATCTTTGAATGTCACTTGAACTTGTGCAGAAGCAGACTTGCGTCGCTTTTACTGAGACCTAGACGGTGAAACAGCAGTAGAGGTGGACGAAACCGAAAGCTAATGCGCAGCGAGCGACAAGCGTGGGAGGTAAGGTGAATCCCCGTCGTTTGCATACAAAGCGGCGTCGCATAACGGAGGAGGATGACATCCATTCATCCGCTTCACAAACTATGGGCAAGCCACCGTTTGTCTGCGAAACCGGGTGACTCATTTCATTCAGTTTGCGCAATTGTTTCAAGGTCCAGACATCGCGAGGCATTTCATTATTAAAATTTCTAAAAAGGTTTCTGTCATTTTTTTTTTTTTTACTTCACCTCTTTGGTACGTTTATTTGTTTCGAAAGGAAACACAGGTGCACTTTAAATTGTTTTTCATAGGATGTATAGCAATGTCAACTCAAGTTTATAAGACAAAAGTCTGTTAATGAAATGCAGAGATTTCATGAAACAGTGATATTGGGAGAGATTGTTATTTGAATAGTGATTTATTGGCATAAATTAAAAGGGAAAATATTTCAAGTAAAAGTAAGCTCGATCTCATAAGTAGTTTCAATTCCGTTCCAGCATTTCTTTTTATTGATTTTTTTGTCAATTATAAATACAATCCAGCATTCATAATAATATAGCATAAAAAATTAAAACTAACCGTGATTCTATAGTATCAGACATCCACTGCTCTCAGAGATTATTCTTGGGGATGTATGGAGAGATCAGAATTTTCTTACAACACTCCATGATTCATTAAAGGATCAATGTCTTTTTATTTTCTTTTTCTGAAGTATGCAAATAGGGTTTCATGCTTTTTCAATACGAAAGCTTTAAAAAAATTTGCGAAATTAATTTTATTTTGATTGGAAAACCCTTCTTTTCTCATTTCTTGATGGATAAGAAATGGAGGCTATGTCTATATATATACTTTGTTGTTGTTTTTCATGAATTGGAAAGAAGATGAAAAAAATAGTTTGTAAATACTTTTAATTTATGCGTTTCAAAGAGATTCGTAAAATATTGATTTCCATACATGCAATACGAATCCTATATCTTTCAAAGTAAGATAGTGTCAGTTTAAATTTCGAATGGAATTTAGATGAATTTAAATTTTGAAAAACTAGAGTTAACTTTTGATTTTGCTACATATATATAATCCCAAACAAGTGATGTTTTAAAAGAAATCTTGATACTTCTCATTACACACAAAAAAATTGTCCCCATGCGTTTCAGAGCGAATAGCTCAATGACTCATATAAATCAGCATTTTAATAATTAATACACAGAGAAAATCGAGGCATGTCGATCATGTTAGAGGAATGCCGTGTTCATTGTTATGGACATATTTGAAATTGGCCTATTACATTCAAAATGAGAAAAGTGCGTTTTATACTGGATTAACAATTTTTATCCATTTTATAAGAGATAAAAACTAGTCCAACTATTAAAAATGGATCTATTCAATTTATCGATAAAAACTTCATCTAAGATTTAAAATAGTTAATTCATTTTCAGAATAATATGTTACCCCTCTCTTTTCTTTCATAATAGGTACGAAGAAAAGGTTATATACGAAAGCACGATTTGAAGATTTCGGTGAAGATTTCTTACAGAAATCACAGATCTTCTGTGATTTCAAAAAAGCAAAATAAGTGCAAAATAAAACTTAAGTTAACAAAAGATCCGTATTCATTAATATAAATTAAATATTTAAGTTCTTTTTTTCGATTCATAAAAAATATTTTCATAACTTCTTCACATATATTATAAAAATATTTCTCTAATAACAATAAAGATATTTCCTCGTTTGAAAATGCTTTGTTTTTGGAGGCATTCGCACGAAAATTATTGGACTGAAAACATTGTTCTGGTATGTTTAGGAAGATAATCCTTAAGGATCTGAAAACTGAAATTGAAATCTTATTTCTGTAATCTAATTAAGTCAAACTGCAAAAATACGCACGGTCTTTTTGTATTTCATCCCCTATCCCAGCCAATAATTGTTACATATTGTTTTTCTAATAATCTTCTTTTATTTCATGCATACTAGTTCAACGCATATTAAATTAATTTGCCGTTTAATCCCTTGGCTTCAACCTAATTGCATAGAGCGTATGGAAATCTCTTTTCCCTAGCAGGGCGATTGAATTAACCGAATACATATTCATTTATTCCCTTTTCTTGCTACATTACAATGCAAAAGATTTGTTTAAGCCGTTTTTAAGGTGAATTCATATTCAATTCCCTTTTAACTTTGCGCTTCTTCTTCTTTAGGGTTATCTCGCAGCTGATCTGGGCATGGATCTCGCTCGCTCCTGACCCATTTATTATTCGAGAGCTTGTCGATTGTTTTATGCATTCTGTTTCAATCCCCTAATAAGGTACTCGATGGCTTAAAAGAAATCCTTTTGATTTATTCATTTCCAAGAAAATGAATAAATCAAAAGGGATTTTTTTTTATTTCTTGTTTTTATTCATTTGTTATTCATTTCGTATGGATTGCTGCACAGCTTTATAAAAACATGAATCATGTATTTTTACTTCAAATAATTTGTAAATATTTTTTTGACATTGAGTACTTATATTACACGTAACTTACTACGTGGGTATGAACTTTAACAGATTAATTTACGAAGCGGTTTTTAGGATATACAAGCGGCCTTTTCGCTTGTATTTTGAATACAATTCGTATCTTATGCATTTTAATCGTAAGATTATGAGTAAACTTGCTAATAGTAGAGATATTAGGATATATTTTAAACCGACACATACAGTTAAGAGGTATACAGATTTTTAAAGGCTATCGAAAGCATGTACTCATTGTACTTGGGTCTCATAGCACAGAAACAAAAGCAAAAACCTCGAAAATTATCAACAAATATGCATTTCATTTTTTACATAGTATAAAAAATAAATGCATAATAAAAATGCAAATAAAGAATTGTATGCTATATTACACTATTTAAGTAAAATATATATACATAATATTATTGTTTGATTTTTGATTTTTGTAGTTTCTAAGTACAAAGCGAGTTTCTAAGTCTAAAGGCGAATAATCAAATGTTTTTTAGTTAAAGATTTTTATTTTATTTTCAGGCCTAAAACTATTTCTACGATAATATGAATTGATTCAAAGTGTTTTTTACATTTCAATGTTTTTTGTTTGGCCACAATTCTCTGGTTTATTTTGTTTAGTACAATTTCTAAAAGTTGTATGTTTTTGGTAATAAATAAAATGTTTAAAAAATTACGTTGATCAATATTCTTTCATCCAGTTTAGTATGTCATTGGCAGGGTATCCACATTAAAAAGGAAAACACTCAATAAAATATCTTAATAATATTTACATATATACATTTTTATTAAACTAAAGCTGGATAAACTGTCTTAATCCTTCATAAAAATCTGAAATCTTAAAAAACAATCATACCAACTATAATTATTAGATAAACTGGACAGACGATGAGGCAATAGTGCAGATGATGCCCATGGATAGACAGATAATGTCGCTGTGTATCGACCCGATTTAACTTTATTCTTTAATTATAAGGATTCTCACAGAAAAAGAAATAAATCGGGGAATAAAAAAAGTTCAAGAACACAAAAAAAAAAATTATTTTGCATAATAACATGAATCTGACAAGAATTTCTTATTGTTGTATAAGAATTATGGAGGTCAGAATTTCTATAAGATGGTGTCAAAATAACTCATTATAGAAGTGAAAAATATCATGAGTTTGTGAGTTCTGCTCTTTCATTCTTGATTGACCAGAAACCTCATCGGACACTCACACATGTGGAAAGTATGATTTTTGTGTAATGAATGCCTTTTTCAGTTAGTTATATATCATAAATGGAATTTACGAAACCAAACAGAAAAAAAAAATGAAACATTTTTTTTTTTACCTCTTCAAAAAATTCTCCCCTAAAACATTAATAAACGCATAATTTAAAAATAATTAAATTTATCATGCATTTGATTCCTTATTTATAAATGAGGAAAAATTTTTTTTTAGTGTATACAGAAGTTATTACGCATGGAAAAGCTTTATATATAAGTAAATTCCCTTTAAATAGACGTAAATGATAATATCAAACATTTTAGCACTGCAAATTGCTTATATATTTATTCTCTTCAAAATAACTTTAAGAGATCGCTGTGAAATATTAGTGTCATTTTAAAATCGAGTTTGTATTCAAGTCATTTTTTGCCTGCTACATTGACCCAGTTCTGAATTGTGTTTGGATTTTGTTTTTATTGTCGGATATTTTTAGGTTTTGTTATTTAGTTCAGAATTTAGTTTGGTTGACGATCAAAACAATTTTGAAAAGTAGACGTTTAAATTTCAGTAAAAAATAATAAATGAATAAATCATTCAACAACTTCACGCATTGTAATGGGCATTTCATAAATACAAATTTCAGTTTAATTAAATATGCAAAGTAATTTATTTTTATTTACAACATGCTTACAAAATCTTTATTTAAAAAAAAAACCGCAACATTTATTGAATCTAAATCACTTAAAAAAATTCATTCACATTATTATAACAGTTGAGGAATGAAACATACCTGAGTATTCTAAAATGAATCTTAATAAGGTTCGAGACAAGAGCTTACCTAAAAAGAAAAAGGACAATGTCAATTTTTGTATCATAATAGGTTAACTCTGATTGTTCTTTTTAATTAGACATGATTAATTTCTATGTTATCAAAATAAAATAATATCCTAAAAATATCATTCTTTTATTACATATTTCTCTTAACTTTATTAAAAATTTTTAAAAAATCATAAAAATATTTGAAAGCAAGCTGATAAAAATTGGTGAATTAAACTATATATCAGTAACAATGTAACTTTGACATATGTGTTTTATTCTGAAATACTAGAACGCCGTATCCATAAATGGAATATAAAATACAACATATAAAAATGAAATAGTAAAAGATTATGAATAAAGATACAATAATTCCTAATCAGATAGATACAGTATTGAAATAATTAAAAATCTTTAAAAAAGTAATTCTGCTTTCATTTCAAAATGATAAATGGACTTTCGATTATGGTAAACTAGCAAGCGGCCATGTCGGGCGGATTGAAACAGAGCGGCGCAACAGTGGAGAGATGTTATTTCGGAGGGACAGAAGATCTATAACCATAAAAATAATTCCAATCTTTGGGAATTAAAATTTTAAATTAACTAATATCAAAAGAAAAATTCAACGGAAAATTCCACAATAACTATTAAAACGAATTGTTATTGTGGAATTATTACTGTTTTTTTTTTTTTTTTGTCTTGTTATTTTGTTTGAAATTTTTTTGTTCTTTATAACTGCTTTTATACCGCGTATATCTGACAAACATCATCAAATAATCGACTCGTCCGCTTTAAAAGGATGCTTACATAATAGGCTAACGAATTAAAGACATTTTATGTAGATTTTCGTCAAGTTACTTATACAGATATACAACAATTCCCTTTCGCCTAAGAAAAAAATCCTCTGCTTTTATTTTCATAACCTCCAATGGACATGAAACCTTAGCTACGAAAATTAAAGATCATGTCCAATAAGAATTTCACTCCATAAATCTTAAAAAAACTTACATACATTTTACATACAAAATAAATACATTTTACAGAAGATTCGTATAACGTAGGATACTGTACAACATATTTAAAAATATTTACTTATACGTAAAAAGTGTGTTTTTTTTCTATTTTTAACCAAGAATACTGAAGCATTATAATATAAAATTACAAATAATACATTCCATTTCATTTACTTCAAATTATTATCAAATTGGATTAATATTATCAACAATTAAATAATCTTTTTTAGACTAAAAACAGAAATGAAAAACTCCTTAGGATGAATTAAAACATTTCAGTAAATGGTTCATTTACTTGTTCATTCAATTTTTATGCTTTCCAAGATTCGAGATATTTTAAATATCATCCTAATGCACAGTGTAAACAACTGATAAGACATCTACGGATTAAACTCAAATGCAAAAATATGAGATAATAATAACTGCTTTTTCTTTTCCCTTCACTATAAAGCTTTCATCATACGGTAAAACAATCACGCTTTGATTAAATGAAATAGTTTAGTCTTTGGCCAAACAAGTCGAAAAGGGAACAGAGCTCTCTTGTTTTCTTCAGGCTCTAACGACTCGCATGGGAACAGAGAAAGTTTATCGCAACAAATTCTCAGCCACGAGTGCTAAAAGAAAGGGAAGCATTAGGAAAATTAACCTACTTTTTTAAAAGAAATGCAGTCATTACTGAAGTTCTTATAATCAGTGTAGGTTAGTATTCGTGAATGATTTAATTTTTTTCTCACAAACATTCATTACAAAGTATGCATAACATAATATAAAAGCAAAATAATAAGTTTACTGTAAACAATAAGTATTTGTAGGATTACTTTGACGATTATGGGACCTGAATGGCCGAGTGGCTAGCGCTCGGTACCACAGGTTTCGGGTTCGAGTCCCGGCGGTGCCATGGATGTTGTAGTGGTTCGAAATCCACTTTAAAAGTAGGTCCCGGTCGAATAGGATCGTAGAGCTTTTTGCGGGGGCATTGTTACTCCGCGTCCGTGGCTTATCTTCAAGTGACACGCGCCCCTTGGGTAATGCAAAGTGAGTAACGTTTGTGCAAAGCTTGCCTTAAGGCATCTAAGTGTTTACTATCTGCATTAGAAGAAAAAAAAAAACTTTGATGATTATGCAGAAATTAAATCTAAAAATTATATTGGAATTTATAATACTAAAAAGTGAAGTATGTGTATTAAAAAATTATTTGCCAAGAAAAAAAAATTGATGCTAATACTTTTTTTTCAATTAATTACCAGTTTCATCATTTTATAAAGAAATGAATTGGGATAAAGGGTCTGAAACCCCCCTTCCCAAATATCTTTTAAGCCTATATAAAATAAAACAGTATTTACAATAGTTATTTTAGTTGTTGTTGTTTTTTTTCAATATCAAAGCTTTTTGTTATTTTTGATTCAAAAGTCGAACATTCAGAAAGAAACATTAATAAAATTACATACACATGGTTTATAAAAAAACAAATAATCATTTTGCCACCCATTTTGTCATTTTTGCACTAAAAAAGAATGAAATCAAATTGTTTGAACTGATTCTCACACTCGCTTTCACCGCAGAGGGAAATAATCAATGTTAAGCAATTTATATGGATTTTTTTATTAACAAAAGTTTTATCGACTCTGTGATTCAAACTTATTTTTCGTTCTACTGCAGCAAGCAAAAGCAGAATATTTCCTTGCTAAAAAGAAGGTGACTAAAGCTATTGGTTTAAGGAATATTTTTTTGTTCTAATGCAGCTGGCAAACACTTAGATAGTTGTCTTGGATGCTTTAATGCAAGCGCTGCACCGACGTTATTGACTTAGCACTACCCAGAGGTCCGCGTAGCTTGAAGATAAGCTATGGACGCGGAGTAGCAATACCCCTGCAACGCTCTACCGGAAACTACGGTTTAAAAAGTGGATTCCTAACGCCTATAAACATGCATGATACCGCCAGGACTCGAACCCGAAACCTGTGGTTCCGAGCTTCAGAGCGCTGGCCAGACATTCAGGTTGGAATCCTGGCGGTGGCATGGATATATCGAAACCGTGCTGAAGAATCAAGTACCAAAAATAAGATTTGTATGAAGATCAAAATCAAGTCATTAGGTATAAAATCACATAAAAGAAAATGATTATTCGATGATAAAAATTTATGTCCACAAAACAAAATAAACTTTAGTTTCCAAGTTATGTAAGCTGTAAGCATGTTATTGAAATGTTGACATTTTTACACTCTACTACATCGAAACCATATATCAGAAGATAAGAATGTCGGCAAAACTAAATAAATTTAATTTTTTAAGCTGTGTTACATGTAAACAAGTTGTAAACAAGTTAAGTACACTTTGTACTGTAATAAATCATGCATTAAGATAGGTTGATCGTACATAATCCAATCGTATGCCACGGATTCTTACCAAGTCTCGCCCCAACAAAATTTAATAATCGGAGAAAATTCCCCGGGTAACAAGCCTTCCAATAACGCTCTTTAGCTTTAACATGATAAAAAATAAGAAACATTTCTAGAATAAGAGTTTTAGATCTAACAAGGTTTAGATGCATTATTTCAGATTGGAGAATAACAGGGTTTTTAAATGTCTATTAAATCCTTAATTGTCAAAAACATGTTTGATACATTAAGATTTTTCAAAATGATAATAGTCAATTGCAAATATTATGATATGAAAAAAAAAATCAAAGATCCGATTCTTAAGTAGTAAAATAGAAAGTTTCATAATTCGGTTACCCCAATGCTATGCATTTATCTCGTGTGTTGTGTACAAGCATTGAAAAGTGAATTCCTTTTGAATCTCTGTTGAAGAGGGTCCGTAGTTTTGTTAAACAGTCGTTTCCATTGTTTTGCAATGAATATGTGTGAACCACTGTTTTAAACTCGTGATATCCATTATCATACATAATTTACAATTATCGATCTATCTTTTTTGTTCCATTGTTAATACATATTACATACTTAAAACTAAAAACATCTTAGCACATTTTTCATTCCGTTGTCCAGAGAATTGTTAATAAAACCCAGCTTCAAAGGCATATTTTGTGGTGTCGTCAACTAAATTGTATACATTATAAATATATGTATATTCCTTGAAATACCAGCAAATACGGGTAAGCTAATGTCAGAATTTATAGACCACTTAGAGAAAACCTTTCCATTGGGTCCACAAGGCAGTATCAAAATAACATCAAGTTTGCAAAAATCAAAGAATATTTCATAGCTATTCATACAGTGAGACTTTCTCCACTACTAAGCCTGACAACACTTGAGGTAAAAATTATCTCCATTGTGTAAGAATTGTATCTTTAAATTTACATGATAAAAAATTACCATCCCTTTAATCGTGCTAATCATGCTGAATTCTCGAAATTAAAAAAAAAAATTTTTTTCCTTGGGATTTAGGATCTCATTCAACCTTGAAGGCTGTGGGAACTGGAAGAAGATCAAAGTAACAAAACAAATAATATAATTTTTTTTTTTTTTTAAGTTAGTTCCTACTTTTTCTCTATACTGCAGGAAGTCCTTTATAAATAATTTTCATTCATTTTTTTAAGTTTATCTGACGCCGTCTACTATTAGATAGATGCAACTTAACCCTAAAAAACTAAAATTAATTAATCAAATTTAATGAATGAATTAATATTTGAAAAACTGTATCAACATCCAGTGTCCTCCACTACAAGTTCAAAAAAAAAATGTATTTGAACTCCGAGTGGATGAATGAAAAGTGTTTCATGAACGATTGAAAATGTGAACAAGATATATATACAGGGAGAGTGTGAGCTAATAGAAGGAATTGAAAAATAATATTTAAAAGGACGGGGGGAGGAATAGAGAGCCTGCAACGAAAGACAACTTTTCGCATTTAGCTGTTGACGTCCAAAATGAGTCCAGTAACTGAATCAACTCAGAAGACGCCGGCCTCATTAAAAGAAAAGAAAAAAGAAGACACCAGCAGGAGCGGAAGTTGTTGGGCGCACGCAAACGATAGCATTGATCCGAAACATTTCACTCCCCTTCCATCAAAACATTCTTTTTTTTTTTTTCTTTTGGCTGACTGTTCTCTGGATATCACTCTCCCTTTTCATTCTCTTCCCGCCAAAAAACAGACGATTCATTAGCGGCGTTGTTCTGACACGCAGTTTGGAAAAATGAATCCGCTAATGGGAAAGAATACGGAAGGATGAAAAAATAGGCAGGTAAAAAAAAAAGAAAAAAAAAAAAAGAATTATCTCACATGGGGTTTTACTCTGCCGTCGAACAATGGGGATGTAGAATAGAGTAGAAATAATGTGAATAAATAGAATATTCGTTTCTACGATTTATTGCACAGTAGAAATCACAAAAGTTGCAAAAAAAAAAAAAAAAAGTGGTTATTCTTTTCAAAAATAATGTGAATATTAATTCAAGGTTGGGAAAAAAAAAATGAATACATAACTTATATTTTCATTTTATAGTATGATTGAACAGACGTGAGAAATCAAAGCCATTTTAAATACCTATATACTATACGCTTTGAAGCAAATTAGATTTTTTTTTTTTTATAAGAAATGTTCATTTTTTGATAATAGGAAATTATATTTTATGAACACTATGCATTAAAATATGCTTTGCGTATGTATAATTTGAAATGCAATCAAATGATTGAAAATGATAAAAAAAAATAATAAATAGTACCAAACCTTATGTTCTTGTAGACATATTTTCATAAAAATGCTGAGAAATTTGATTTCCTGCCAAGTATAGAATAAATTTATGACATAATCCATCGCAGCAACGATTATATCTTGAGAAATAGTATAACGATTCTTTTTTATAGCACATGTAGATGGGTATTATGGGAACTCTCTTGGTAAGTTTCAAAAATTATAATTGAGTCGTATAATATATCTTAAAAATAATCAACCAATAAAATAAAAACTGTTAAATAACAAATACTATCTGTCGAAATAATGTCGAATTTTTATGACGAGTTTTATTTTTAATGGCAAAAAAAGAATATTCATTTCGTTGTATATATGTACACAGAATTTGCATATTTGGCGCAATTTATTCTTTATACGCTAACTAATATTCAAAAACCAAATGATTCTGAAATCTATAGAAGCTTATGCAGTCTTAGAACTAAACATTTTGTTATTTATGGAATCACATTAATTATTTGGGGGTCTGAGGGTCCAGTGAATAGCGCTCGGTGTGACAGATTTCGGGTTCGAGTCCCAGCAGTGGCATGGATGCTTATAATAGTTCGGAATCCAAACCGTAGGTCCCGGCCTAATATGGCTGTAGAGCGTTGGGCGCAAGACTGACAACCCTACCGCATAAAAAAGAAAACATCTCCTGCCTCGAAGTCTGCCAGCGGGCAGACGGCCCTCGACCCACCATGGTGCTGTTGAGCCAATGATGATTCGAAACTAATGATGACATTAATTATTTGTAGAGTCTTCATGGTTATTTATGGAGATAATGGAATTTACATACTTCTTTGTATAACATCTGGAAAAGCAATGATTTTATCAAAAATCACTTAAAGGCGAACACAACCAACATTTCAATTGCATTTAATTTGCAGAAAAAATAATTTCAGCACAATTACAGCATTTAATATATAATGATAATAAACAAATAGACGAGAAAGCAGGTTTTAAATAAACAATTTCGTTTTTTAAATTTCTATGGTGTCAGTTTTTGGCAAAAAATATCCGTAAGGAATGAACTTCATCGAAAAGAAAGGGGGCAATTCATTGAAATAAATGAAAGAGACAAAAACAGAAATAAGCGAAACCAGTCTAATTGACGAACTCTAAGAGCTAAAACAACCCAACAGCCCAAGAAACAAAAAAGCCAAGAAAGCAAAAACAGCCCAACAAATATTCTGCTTTAAAAAAAAAAAAAAAACCACCAAGAACCAAGACAAGCACTATAAAATGAATGCGAATATCTTAAAATAACAGATAATAATTTGATTAGGCAATAAATGAAGAGCCATTTCTCTCCCACAGATGAGTGACCACCACCGTGGAAGAGAAATGGAAAGGGTCGCTCATTTTGTGCTTTAGAATATGTTGAACTAGAAAGCATTCCCAAAATGGAGATGGGGAAAAAAAAAGGGCATTTGGCCAGTCCGTTGACCTGTCACTCGCGATGAAAACGAAAAATGGGTAGGGGGTAGGGTGGGTAGGCGCAAGGTCAGGGTCGCAAATGGAAGCGCGCACTGGTGGGAAAGCAGAGGCATCCGAGAAAGCAAGCTTCTTCAGTTACGGTTATCGTGAAAGAATTAATTCGCGCATGCGTGGGAGTTTGCATCATCACAGTGGATTACTTCGCTTTATTTCTCTAGAAAGTTTACAAAAAAATAATAATAATAACATTGTAATATAAATTAAGTTGTTTATCGTTGTCCGTTGAAAATAAACAGATTATTACAAGGATCTTTCCCTCTATATCTTGTTCAAATTTTCAACCGTTCATGAAATACTGTTTATTGATCCACTCCAGCTCAAATACATTTTTTTAAATTTGTAGTGGATGGCACTGGATGTGAATACAGTTTTTTTCAAATAGTAATTCATTCATTAAATTCAATTAATTCATTTTAGTTTTTTTTTTTTTTAGATTTAAGTTGCATGTATCTACCCATAGATGGCGCCAGATAAACTTAAAAAAATGAATGAAAATTATTTATAAAGGACTCTCTAATACAGTGAAAATGTAGGAATTGACTTTACATTTTTTTTTATATTATTTGTTTCTATTAAAAAAACTTTACAGATCATTTTAGTCTGATAATGATTTACAAATGGATTTCATTTTTGAGTCTATTGACAAGTAGTGAGTTGAGCTCTGCATGTTTGCATGACACAAAACTGATAATACTATTAAAGAATCGCATAACGGGAACAAATACAGGATGTACATAATATATCTTTACAATTTTAAAAATTTATTACAAAGGTAGATGAAAAGTGAAAATTATGAGGAAACGCTTTATCTTTTTGCCTCATTTGACAGTTACACTTCAAGACGATACTGGATTTCTTGTCACTGTAACATAGCCTCATCAATGAGGGAGATGCCATGGATGCAACAGCAAGGACGACAGGAAATCGAGTACCGTCTTGGTATGTAACTCATGTATTCAAATTAAAAGTGTCGAAAATATAAACCAACCCATTTTCTAATCATTTTCACTTATCCGCCTTTTACTTTGCAATAACTTTTGAAATGGTAAAAAAAACTTTACGGATACTCTGTTGTGTTGTGTCTAATCGTCAGAGTCCTGCAATGGGGGAAGGACACCACATGAGTAGTCTACTGCTTCTGTTGGGATGGAACACCCGTAGGTAGAAATCTGATTTGGCTCTGCGTTGCTGAAGAAGAAGAACAGCGACTTCCGGAAAGACGTTTAGGGGAACTACTTTCCACCTCCATTTGCGTATTGTATGGGATAAAATCCGGACGACTCCTCCAGGCAGTCTGACTAAAGAGGCTGAACATTGCCATCGAGTCTCTCCGTTTTTTGAAACAATGTCTACAACAAGGATTGAGCCTCTTCAGCCCTCATGATCACGTTGCCACTGAGCCACGAGTTGGGCTATGTATACCCTACTGTCATCAAACAACTGTACAGTATATTAATAAAATCACTATTGATAAAGAGCTGTACTTTTATCAACCCATCCATTGATGTGTTGATAAGTTGATATGCTATTTTATAATTAGATTGATGAATTAGATACATTTAGTATATTTACAGATAAATAAAAGGAAACCCTGCATTAGAATATCACCAAGGTAAAGTACTCTATTATAACTAATTACTTTTTATACAAGGTATCCATTCTTTTAAAACATCGTACTACTTTTGCAACTTCTGACATGGATATACACGAAACCTTTTTCTCAATATCTTGTTTAATTGTTGCCCAGCAAGCCGCTGAAGGGTTTATCAGTTTAACGGCCTTCATTAAGATGAGAAACAATAAGAAATAATCAGCCTTGTATTACTTTATTCCTGCCCGTTTAGATTTCAACTGATACCCAGTTCTATCGGAACCGGAATCATTATAAAACATGAAGGGGATAAAAAAAAATAATTAATTTGTTTTTAGAACTGACAAATAGAAGTTTTTTGTATGTTTAGGAGAGTCCGGAATTTCAAATGTGATAAAAAAAACAATATTGTTTAGAAATAAAAATGTTTCAAAGTCAAAGGAAATTCCTTTTTAAAAAAGAATAACTATTTTACGCATCACATTTTTGAATAATAGCTAAAAGCGAAATAAATCATTCTTTTTCAGTTCCTACTATTAGTCCACACTCTCCCTATATATATCTTGTTCAAATTTTCAATCGTTCATAAAATACTTTTCATTTCATCCACTCGCGTTCAAATACATTTTTTGAAACTTGTAGTGGGGGACACTGGATGTTAATGCAGTTTTCTCAGACATTAATTCATTCATTAAATTGAATTAATTCCTTTCAGTTTTATAAGGGAGAAAAAAATTTCTCTTATATAAGGCATTTAGCAGGATGTAAATGTGGGAATCAATACCGCCAGTGGCGAAGCGTGTAGATCGCTGAAAAATTTTTTTTCTTTTTTTCCTCCTGGGTTCTAGTCTGAGTGAAGGAGGGAACAAAAGGAAAATGAAACATGTGAATAAATGAGTGAGAGAGATGGAAAATGTGTATGAGAGAGAGAATATTTTCTAACTTAAAAGAATGAATGAAAATTATTTATAAAGGACTTTCTGCAATAGAGTGAATAAAAGTAGGAATTGACTTAAAATTTTTTTTTTTTTTATATTACTTGTTTTTCAAATGGTTTACTGATTTGACTTATACATTATTATTATATTTATTACATTATTATTATATTTATTGCATTATTATTATATTTATTGTTAAAAAATTTCAAAAAAGAATGATACAAGAATGATCGTTTTTCCTTATATCATGAAACTCGCAGAGAATAATAGTATTAAAGCATTGTAACAAAAATACGTAGAGCAATAATTTATTACATCTTTCAAGTAATAAAAGTACCAGCACAAAAAACATCCTTGAAAATGATCCAGGTTTAACTCTTGGCCAGATATATTTCACTGGGTTTACTTCCGGCATTTCTCAATGGACAAGCACTGTACATGAAAAACAAATTTCGTAAGAGTTGAGCGTCGGTGTGAATGATACTGTTTTCGAATATCTACGGCAAATTTCATTCCCACGCATGTTTCTTACAAAAAGAATGAAATTCTGAGCGAGTCAAACTTGTTCCATACGTGACAGGAAGAGATTCACTTCACAGTAAAAAAAAAAGTTAAACCTACAATCATCATAAGAAGATCTACCGATGCCATGAATGTACGAATGTTTCTCAGATTGCAATCGAGAACCAGCTAAAAAAAAAAAAATAATAATCTAAATATGAAATAGGAATTCTACAACAATTTCCGTAAACTATTTCAGAACTAAAAAATTTAAAATTTAGACATAACTCTAAATGAAATAATAAAAATAAAAATTGATGAAATTTAATTTGAATTCGTGGAATAATGTTTTTGGAAAAAAGGTTTTAAAAACATGAATTTAAATTGGCGAATCAGAACTAAAACCTATTAAAGGTAAATTAAATTTTTGTACTCCGATTTATTTCGGTAAATTCGTTAAAAAATTTTTTTTTGCTGTTGTTGCTGTCGAATCTCCTGAAAAGTACAAGAAAATTAAATGTCGTGGTGCTCCCAAATAATATTGGCTATGTTGATTGCCAGCTCAGAGTATGAAACCTCCTCCGAAGGATGGTCCATACAATATATGGTGGCTGAACAACTGGACAATCAAAGACATGATGAGGAGT
Source organism: Caerostris extrusa (assembly GCA_021605095.1). Classification (NCBI taxonomy): domain Eukaryota; kingdom Metazoa; phylum Arthropoda; class Arachnida; order Araneae; family Araneidae; genus Caerostris; species Caerostris extrusa. Next base: position 43,867 of record BPLR01017411.1, read on the forward strand.
AAACTCAATATCAGGGCAGTTGCACATTTTTAGTATTTTTAGCGCCATCACCAGAGATTTTCATATTTTTCTGATGCTCAATCCTTAATCTTGTGTCAGTAGTAAAAAAGAACCAATTAAAAAAAAATTGTTGTTGTCAAGTGAGTATAGGATATAAACGTATAAATTTTTTAAAAAAAAATCAAACACTTTTAATTCATTAATGTGTGTAGTTCTAGAAAAAAAAAAATATGTACCTAAAGAAGGAGTAAAAGGAGTACGAGAGAAGGAGTTTTAAATAAGATATTTAAATAAGTTTATAATTATTTAAAGTAAACGACCTTTCTTAGATGTTTTCTAATTTATTTTGTTATGTATTGATAAAATCACTTATAATAAGCGTATTATTGACTCATGAAATAGTTTATTTTAGAATTGTTTTCTTTGAAAATAAACACTAAGAGCAGAGCATTATAAAAATGTCATTTACAGGATAGAAAATAAATTTAGAAATTTACTTTATATATATATACAGTAGAACCTCTGTAAGTCGAACTTCAATTGAGACTCCAAATAATTCGAGTTATAGAGATTTCGACTTACGCGGATTTTGCAAGGAAATATTCGACTTGTAGAGGTTTAGATTCTTTCTGACTTATTTTGAGTTAGAGAGGTAAAATAAATAAAAATTCAAATTAAATTACAGGTAATCAATTAAATTACAGGTAATAAACATGTTTATTTGCAACTTAAAAGTTATATTATGTACTACAATAAAAAATCAAAATAATTCCGAAATAATTTCAAATGATCGAGTTGTAAAGGTTGTAAAATCAAAACATTGCTAATATTCGAGATACAGAGGTCCCATTTTTTTCGAGTTACGGAGGGAAAATATATACCAAAATGACTTGTGGGGACTGTCTCGTTATTTCGACCTATAGAGGGTTGAAATTTCGTGTCATGGAGGTTTTGGGGCTTGAAGGGAAGGGAACAAAAGTTTTTTTCGAGTTTTGGAGGTTTTCGACTTATTGAGGTTCGACTTATTGAGGTTCGACTTAAAGAGGTTCTACTGTGCTATACCAAATGCTTTGTGAAATACTTGATACTTAAATAAATTTACAAATACACAGTCCTTAAAAAATAAAAGCAAAAGGCCTATTGTAGTAACCCACGCATGGAAGGACATCTTTCTCAAAGGATACGAAATGGGTATCGCTCACTAAACAAAAAAAAGTAAATTAGAAAGAAAGAAAAGGGCTTTAATAGTTATACACAAAAGAAACGAACTGGAGATACCCCGACAACAAACAGATGCGCAATTAAATCGCTGGATGAGATAGGGTTTCATCAAGGGAAGCGAATTAAAAGCGAGCATGGGAAATAAAAGCGAGGATTTCTCTTTTCTCAAAAAAAAAAAAAAAGGAAAGGTCAAGACTCGCGTCATTTACTGGTGGAATCGCTTTCTGGGTCACGATTTGGAAGATGCAAAACAATCGTTCCACACAAAGTAAAAAAAGATTCCTCAATTATTCACGGTTTAATGAAATGGTTTCTGCAAACAGGCCTCCGCTGATTGTGTCATAAAAACGCAGTATTTAAGTCTCTTTTGCCTTCTGGGGAAAAATCTCAACTCATTCATTCCTGCCAGTTGCCTGTTGTTGACGATGGCGGTAGATGAAAACGACGAGGAATGCGGAGCATTTGAAGCAACACTGTTATACTACTGATTAAAACGAAGTTTGGTATTATTCAACTTGAGATACCAATTCTTTTGATTTAATTAATAAAAAGTTGAATTTCAGACAAAAGTATTTGTGTCATTAATATCTCTAACACATTTGCAGGAGAAATGCTTCTTGCATTGAAGAAACAACTATCGATACATACAGGGCCGGATTTAGATGAAAAGAGGCCCTAGGCTATTCCACTTAGGAGGCCCTTTCACCTCCCATTTTTAAGTTTGTACATTACACGAGAGACAATAAAAATACATCATTACCGTGATATATATCAATATGTTAAATGAAACATGGTGTGATGGATACTAATCTTTAGTAAAAAATGTGGCACAAAAAAAAAAAAAGTGGAGAACACTTATTTGGACATTTATTCTCAGCACCCTACAGAGTACTTGTAACAATAACTCATCAAACATAACACACGACATTTAAAAAGAAACAAAATCCAATAATAAAAATCTTTGCCCACGAAAATAAAATAGGCAATAAAAATTATCGTATTTTCTATCAAATAACTGAACGTATGAACTCTACTTCGGCGCAATCTAGTCTATACAAATGAACAGACCCTATGAGCTGAACGCGTTGATCTTAACCAATGCATTATTATGTTTGTTTATGAGTTCTATGTGCAGGATTTCTCCTTATTTTCGATTCAGTGTTTTAGTGTTTACTGTTTTTAGAATAGTGTCATTCTGATTTTGCTAACAATTTGAATGTAGTCCCCTCTTGATCTTGAGGCCCTAGGCTGAAGCCTAGTTAGCCTATAGGAAAATCCGTCCCTGGACACATACGTAACGTACATATCACATAGTCAATCAATCTATCAAGTTATTGTTTCCTTTATTACATTATTACTTCTAAATTATTCAAAGATTACGCATTCATTTGGCAGGAAGTTGATAGTATTTAAGAGATTATTCAAGAGAGAATATGATAAAAATGGGTGGTGGTATCGTATTTTAAATGGGCGGAGTCACAAACAGCTTCAACTGTAGTTAGCATTGTCCGTCAGAATTCACAGCTGACTGGTCAGTGTCTCGTCCATCAGAAATCAGATTGAGAGGTGAGCGTAAAAAATGACAAAGGCTATGGCAATATTCTATCAGAAATGGGCCCGCCGAGCGTTACTAATCCGACACTATTATCAGGATAATCACAATTGTACGACCAGCAAACGTTGATGGTATCTTATTCCATCCTTTGTCAACCTTACAGGTGACAAGTTCTTAGTTCTAGTATAGAGTTCCCGAATTATTTGCTACATCAAGTTTTACTCTTGGCGATTTTCTCAAATGCATCGGTCTCTAAACGTATGAATGCATATCTGCCATAGTATGTGCATCATTAAGGGTATCAAAATTGCCATTTAGTATTTTCCATTTTTTTCAAATCGATTACCAAAATTATTTGAACAAACAAATAACATCAGAGCAAACAGCAGGAAAGGCATACACTGTTTTTACCAATGATATGAATCAGAACATCTTAATCTACTTAATTAAGGCTTAGTCAGATTATGCAAGGTGATTTTAAAAAGCTTTCTCGACATATGAGGCGCTAGCAATCTTATCGTTCGCAGAAACTGAACAAGATTTTGGTTTAAAGTATTTTGAGGTATGCGATCAAGAACCATAATGGTTACTTTTTATGACAGTTACGGTTACAGTGACATGATTTTGAATATTTCAAATGACAACGCCTTTTTTTTTATTGGAATATGATCTCTATGGAAAAAAACATAAATAGCATGGGAACGGTACCTGTAGCACGTAAAATCATATTATTTCATTTATATATTATTCATTTTATTTAATTTATACGTATTCAAGCCATACGTCTTAAATTTTCTATAGTTTAGTATGTTGGTTATTTAAAAATAGTTTCACACTTCTATTGCTTAATTTTACAATGCAAAGCATCATAAATTGAATACACAGTTTGATTCATCGAGTAAAAAAAATCATTTTATCCATTGAACAAAGTGAGTTTCATTTTAAGACAGTGAGAGAATAAAAGCTTCATGTAGATATTCCTTAAACAAAAATATAATCAATATATCAAAATAAATCATAATATATAAAAATTTTATATTCAAGGTAATGTACGCTTTAACAATAACAAATGTCAGTAATAATAATGTTAATAAAAAAAATTATAGTTTAAAAAAAGCTAAAAAACGCGCTTTTAGAGTTAATCAAACTAAAAAGTAAAAATAATTGTTAACATAAGAATGAAATGACTGACGCGAAAATGAATGTCACTGTTCTAAAAGCGTGGGGTGCTTTTGTATGACATTTTTAAACTAACTCTGCATTTCGGAATGAAACTAGTGAAAAATTATAACGATTGATATCGAGCACCCCACGCTTTTAGAACAGTGACATTCATTTTATTCCTATGTTAACAATTTTTTTTACTTTTTAGTTTGATTAACTCTAAAAGCGTGTTTTTAAACTATAATATTTAAATGAGGTCCCGGTACGGAGGACTGGAACTATAGTTCTTACACTAATTTCATTGTGAGTAAAACAAAGGCTAAATGCGAATAGGTCGAGCCAGCCAGGATTCGAACAGGGAATCTCCTGATCCGTAGTCAGGTGCGTTATCCGTTGTCCCACGTAGGCCTGAATGTCTTTACCGAATACTTTCATTCTACATGGATTAAATTGCTCTTCATAAGTTAAAATAAAATCACTCATCCTGGCGATCCCAATCATGATGAGATAATAAACGTATCAAACTATTTTAGTGTCGTCGGTCCTTGCTAAGTCTGCAACGTTTAAATCAAATCGGATCGCTTAAAGTAGGGCAAAATCGAGCTCAAAGAGTCAGTTACAAACAAACAAGCATACAGGTGAAACTAATAGAAGCGTATTAAAATAACACGCCTATGTTCTGTTTTCATTGTCATTTTATTTAAATCAAATATGAATCAAAATGTTCAAACACATATTTGAGTAATAGGAATGACTCCCTCCTTCAGATAGCTATCATGATTTCTAATGCTGTCGTAATGGTTTTGTCCATTTCGAAATAAATTTTGATGCGCATTCACCGATGAATTCCGTGTCATTTGACACTGCAATTACGATCTTCCATTATACACTTCGTATGTCATGCAGAAAGCATTAAGGCTTACAGGATTCCGAACATTTAATTCCATCTTTCTTCTCTGATTGGACAAAAAAAAAAAGAAGAATATTTCTGATGGCGGCTTCCTTTGGGGAAAAAAAAAAAAAAGAACTCATCTTTTAGGGGTCAGTAGTGACAAGCGACAAATGACTCTACCTTTTGATTCGGTTTTTTTGGTATCGGTTGGATAACTGTAACATTGATACGATTTGCATCACTGACATAATGCGAAGCCTCACGATTCTGGGTTATTATTTTTATGCTAAATTTGGTACATCGAGTGTGGCAACAGAGACCTTGCCGTCGATAAATTATACGTTTGAGGCTGTCACGGAATAGCGAATTCTTTCTGTGAGCGAGCGATGCAAATTTTTTTGAAAAAAAAAAAAAAAACCTACTTGGTTAAGCCAAATGCATACATTTTGAAGTATTTGAAAATTCCGACAACATGAATGGCTTATTTTTGAGCAATTTTTTTTTTTTTTGCCTTAGAATTAATAATGCGGAAATAAATAGTTTCAAGGCACAATGGCTCACAGAACATACTTTATTTTGCATTCTACTGTTCAATCTATCTTTCCCAAAAAAAGAAGGAAATATTTTAGAAGTATTTCTAAATATTTACTTTTATGAAAAAAAATTCAGCCATTTTTATTTGCATTATACATTTAAATTCTGTACTATTGTCGCAAAAATATTTTTGATTCATAGAAATTGAAATATCTCTGTATATTTTCCCAATAGCTCTTTAATACTAATTAATATATTAATTATATGTTATTATATTTAATATGCAGCAAGAAATAAAAATAATTTGACAGATAAGATAAATTCATACATATTTTTTTCATAACAATTGTAATTAGATCGTCATCCTCATAACTGGCTCGACAGCCCGTTGTGGGTATTATATATTCTATATTCTTTCCTCTGATATATTCTAAATAAGGATTCCGTTAATTTTCGTTTAAAATAAAGCAACTTTCGTCCTATTGAGTGCATTCGATTTCAAATAGAAGTTAGAAAATATTAAACACTGAAATTGTGACTAAATTTATGAATAAAAATGTGTAACTCATATCTCACAGACTTTGAAACGCTGTGAGCATTTTGTATCTGAAATACATAATGAAAATTCGTATAATCCTATTTGATAGAGACAAGTGGCTTGCACGTAATCAATACTCAATAACGCAAACTATTTTTTTTTAAAAAATATACGAATTCAATAAAACTAACGAATATCAAAAGAGAAAACAATATCATAATTTTTCGCAACATTGATTTATTTTTCCAAAAGTGTGAAATTACTATTAATAAGTGGCAGGCCTTACTAAAAGTATATAAAATTTGTAGCCATGCTTGCTCCTACGCACTGATCAGTAGCGTTCAGAAGAAATGGTCAGTTGGCCTACGTACTCTCACCCGGACAGGAGGTATATTTCGCGTGTCCTGCGCATATCTAAGTTTCGGGTTTTGGGCTCAGAAGTGGATTCCTTCCACAACTTTATAATTATCTGTCTTTAAATGTGTTACATATTAATTGTGTCTAATTGTAATGTGTGTGGTGTTTGAGCGCGTGTAAATAAAGCCGTGAGTTCTCATACCTGTGCTTTAAGTATCTCAACCCTACCCCACCCAATTACAATCCGGCTGCACAACTTGCACAGCACAAAATTAAAAAACGAAACCAGAAACATTTATTTCTTTAAGGTAAAATCATATTAGTATTAAAAGGCAGTTTTGCTATTTGGCAAATATTTAAATAAAAACGGAATTTCAAATAAAGTCTAATGAAGATTCAATATAACCACCCTTTTTAATTTAGTACAATCATAAAAAAAAACATAATTTTAGATAATGATATATTTTTAACACTAATAAATATTTCTAAAAATGTATATGTCTCTAAACTTTTTTTTTTTCATTTCATTAATTTTATTAAGACATTGAAAATGCCCTCAATTGAAAAGTAAAAGAGGGCAGCAGCCTTGAAATGAACAAACAATACGATTATACAATTATTGTCGTTCAATTTAAGTTCTTTGCCCAATTTAATACTGAAATTATTAAACCAGCAGTAATTTTTAAAAATAAATGCGATATATAAAAGAAATATATCAAAGATGAAAATCTCCAATGACAACTCGTACATTAATTTTAAAATCAGAGTGATGCAAAACAACGAACTCGTTTTTAAAATTGCTTTCAAATGGGCTCATTTCCGAAAAACTCGCGTCTGTTAAACATTCAAATTGTGGCTGAAATTGCTCAATTCATGCTTCTAATTGCAGAGATGTCCTCCGTATCATCTAGGGATTCTGTAATGAACTCATTATGCGAATATCGTTTGCTCCTGACGTCACCACCGTCCTTTCCTCAAAGTCCGGATCGTGTTCGAAAGCACCTGTCCGCCCCTGTAGAAGCACCTGTCGAACGCACGCTTGTTTATCGTTTGCAACGCACTGGAAGTGTCGGCCGATGGGCTGTTTCGGAACGAGCACGTAGGAGTTGTTGCACATGGAAAAAAAAAGGGTTGAGAGAACGTTCTTTCTTCGAATTTTGAAAGAGAGCGTGATTCGATTTTTTTTTTTTTGTTCTGGTTTCAGAAATTGCAGCAATAAAAAAACATTTTTCTTTCGAGAAATAGCGTGTGGTAATTATTGAACGAGCCTTATTAGGTGATTAATGTGCTATAGGTATACGTCGATTAAGTATTGGGTTTTTACAATTTAGCTTGAAAAAAAAAATAATTGGCTGATTTGTAGTACTTTAAATGATTCAGAAGCAAATTATTTTTTTTAATAATTACTTAAAAAAAATAATACTTTTAAAATAAAAGAAAAAAAAAAAAAAGGCAGAAAAATTCAGAACCATAAAAAGAACAGGCAAAAATATATGTCAGGAAATATAACTATATAATTTGGGTATATATATTAGTTTGCTTAAAAAAGTTGACTAAATATATATTGGCGTTAATTGATTTCATTAACTAATAGTTTTGAAATGATCAAGATCAGATTATTAATTATTCAAAATGAACATGATATTAAGAAGGTAAATCCTTAAACAGGTGATTTTATTAAGAAGAATATATGCATAAACCTAAATTTGCTTTTTAAAAGATTGCAATGATGTAAAAGATATTAAAGTTGTCATGTAATAAAAAGGTTAATGAAATATGCTCTCAATCTTTTTGTTGAACAACATTAAGAGCATAATGTTAATGCTAAAATATAGTTTTATATTTAAATTTAAATAATACTTTGTAATCCGAATCTAAACTTTAGCCTATAAAAATATATTTCATAAATACGATACTAAAGGTATATTTAGCATCAATAACTCAAAAAAAATATATATATATAAAGTTTTTCGACATAAAAACATGTATAAAATAAAACATAAATTTATATAACTACATTAATACATAAACTAAAGTCTACGAAACAAAAAGTTCTCAAAAAATTACTATAATAAAGGCATATTTAGAGTGAATAATTTTTAAATTTCGGCAACAAAATATCTAAAATATATATGTATGAAATTATAACAACCAAAATCACAGAAGCGAGAAGTTCTTTTAAAAAATACAGTAAACAATCAATTATGCTACGTAGAATAATTCTTTCTGAATTTTAATGTTTATAACTGAATCTGTATTGAAAAAAACGAAATTAAATCATTTATAAAGTTATAATTCAAACGAAATAATGAAATTCATTGTTATTTATTTTACTTGGAAATTATTATAACAGTCCATTAACTTGATTAACTATATACAAAGAATGAAAATAGTCTGTCATCCATTATTATCAATTTATCAAAATAAAAATAAATAAATTAAAACGCATTATTAAGCGAAGCTCAAAAAGATAAAAACGAGTTTTGTCAAACAAATAAACGATTTTAAGCTCATGGAAAAAGAGATATTAATTGGCTTGTAAAATTGCACGAGTAAATTCAAATATAACAAAAATTATATAAATAATAATATAAATTTTTAATATACATTTTTTCTTTAAATTCTCATTATTATTCTGTGAATAAAAACGAATACACGGACATCACAAGGATGATATTCACAAACTTGTATGCAAAAGAAACACATTAAAATGCGGAAGTTGTATTTACACAAGCCAATTGCTTTGAATAATGTTTTATTTCAATCATTAAGTTTCTAACCCTGTTTATCTGTCAACTCAATTAAGAACATCTATTTTTTTATTTTTATTTGATCAGTAGCACGGATAGACAGGTCTAAAATCTAAAGTGAAAAAATTTCAAAGTTTTTTTTTTAAATCTAATTTTACGTTTCAATGCATTATGTGGTATTTTTAAGTGCAGCTATAACTAGTAATTGCAAATTATGACTTATATAATAATAACTAAAAAGTCCTTATAATGTACTTTTTTTTTGTCAAACCATAAAATAAGGATTAAAAACCGGTACAGAATAGGTCACAGAATATAAATTAGTTAATTTACTAGAAAACTACCCATTGTTTTACTAATAATTTAACTATGTTGAGGTCAAACTGCAAGCATGTTTTCAGTCCATAGCAAATTAAGAGAAGATAATGTTTAAGTAAAAAGTTTTACAAGGCTTATTATTTCGAATCTTTAAAAATATAGTTACAAAGTTAAAAAAAAAAAAAACTTAAATAATCATAGTCTGAATACAAACTTATCCACATTTTTTTTTACAAAAGCATTCAACATTCTAATTCTAAATAATTATATTTTTTAGAATTTTACTTTAATCGATTTCATATATTATTCAGAAAGATAGAAATAAAGTTTTACCTCAAATAGCCGATACAAAGATAGTGATTTTTTTCAAAATTGAATTTAAAAAATACGTTTTTTGGATTTACGTTTACTTTTTTTAAAAGAAATTTTTAAAATTGTTAAATAAAAGAGCAACAAAAATATTATTTGATGCATCAGATAAGAACATTCTTTTCTAAACTTATTGCCAACTTTTTTCTTAAACTTTTGATGTTGCCAAGAATTTATGAATTATCAATAAATTCGCGTGATTACTTTTATTGCCATTTCTATGTTAGAAGAAAAATATAATTAAAATCAGATTAGATTATACTTGTATTTAAAAAAAAAAAAAGCCTATTACATGAAAAATAAAATACTAATACTTTCATGGCAAAGCAAGTCAAATTAAAAACTTAAAAATAGTAAAAAAGCTTCATTTTATATCCTTAAATATCAAATACATAACGTTTTTTTTTAATTTTTAAAGAAATTTTTGATTGTTTGCTTTTTAATTTAAAGAATCTTTCGAATTTTATTGCGACTTGCAATATACAAAATTTTTTATAGTTTGTAAATAAAGTTAAAGTTCATTTTTTACAATTGTATTAATGATTAAATTTCGATATAATTAACTGTAGAAAAACATAAAATGCAGTTAGTTATATGTATGAAAACAAAATAATTCAATTAAAAAACAACAAAAACAATTTAATTCTAGTGCAAATTGAAATAAATATAATTTTTTTTTTTACTATAATTAAACTAATGTTGGATTTATATAAAATATTAGGAATACTTTCTTTTTCCCGCATATAAACGTTCTTTTCTGCTTCTTTTTATAAATTACTTTTTTTCATGTTTTATTTCCATTAAGAAATTACATTTAATTAAATTACATTTGAAGAGTTTGTTTTTTCTCATTTCTGTTTTCAGTCGTTCCTAAAATAAAACTAATTTGCATACTGTAGGATTGCTGCCACTGTTATACAATGGAGAAACACATTCATAACACGTTTTAAAATGATTTAATTCTCTCAGCTGAAAAAACAGTTGGAGCAAACTAAATAGATTGCTGTTATTGCTATATATATATTTTTTTTTTTCCTTGTATATGTATATATATATATATATATATATATATATATATATATATATATATATATATATATATATATATATATATATAAATAATATAAAAACAAAATTTCATTAAGATATTCAAAAGAAATTTCATATTATAACCGACACTTTACAGATATTATTTTTAAATAACTAAAATGATTTATAATAATGATAATTTTTAATTCAAAATTATTAATATTACATAAAAATAATTTCTTTAAAAATTGTAATAAAATAATAATTTCTTTAAAAGTAAATAAAAATTTTGACAAACGAAATTGAAGTTTTCTGTTCTTTCCACGAACTAAGAATTTTTTCTTAAGCAATAATATCAATCTAACTGAATTATTTATTGAACCGTTTTTGGACTTATATGTATTCCCTTTATTCTTGTGCATTTGCAGTTTTGCAACCAAATTTATTCTATTTTTTTAACGATGAACCACAAGACACTAAGGATGACCTCCTGGAACTTGATTACTTTTTATTAAATTTTATAACAGTAAAAAAAAAAGTTGAATCTTTTATACTAATTTTTTATGAATTAATTTAATAGCATAATCTTCTAATGGTAAATTAATGATTAATTTGGCATTTCTAAGGAAGTATACTCGTCGTATACTTTAGTCATAGTGATAGTGTCTTTAGAATTCATTTATACATTCAAAATAGAAAATTTGTTTGATTTTAGTTAACATAGTTAACGTTATTTATGTTGAAAACGTGTATATTAATCTTAGATGGAATTAAATTAGAAAATTTTGATTTAAAAAAATTTGAGTCTAATTCATTTGAGAACATGTTTGTGAGATTTATTTAAAGTTTGAAATATTCTCTTATTATATTTTCAAAATATTAAAACACATTGCATAAAACACATTGCATTATTTGGATTAAATTGAACTGTCCTGTATGGAAACATTTGAAAATTTTAATTATCTCTGCTTCTTTTTACTTATAATTAGAATTAGAATCAAAATTATAATGACAATTAGAACTATAATTAGAATCACCAGAATTATAATTAGAATCATCAGAGTTATAATTAGAATTAGAATAACAATTAGAATTATAATTAGGATCACCAGAATTATAATTAGAATTAGAATTACAATAAGGATTATAATTCGAATTCGAATTAGAATCACTTATTTCAAACCGGCTGGTTTTTTTGAACTTTACTCTATATTTCTCTTAAAAATACGAAGAAATATTTAAAAAAATAAAACTTAAAATGAAAATAAAAATCATTTTAATTTTTCTAAGAATGAAAAACTAATTTTAGATTTCTAATTAAGAAGTTTACTAATAGATAGAAAAAAAATAAGGAAGAGTTGCTTTGCAGTGACGATTAAATTATTCCGTTTATGACACACCTGAATATCTATTTTATCCGCTGTCTTTTTTCTTTTGCGAGCACACCTGACGCCATTTCAAGAACAGGAATTCTTTCTTTGAGAATCGAATTCAGCTGTTTGCTGACAATTTTACAATTTGTTATCGAGATCGTGGCAGCTGAGCAATATCTCAAAGCAAACATGAAATAACGGGAAATTCCTTTCAGATTTATGTCAAAGATCATAAACCAACCATCAAACAGGGAAAGAATTTTACGCGGCAATTTTTTAGTTGCGTAATCTTCCGAACAATATTGCATAAACTAACACCGACGTTTTCGATTCTTCAGAACTATTCGAGTGAGCGCAGTTTCATCTGTACTGAATTTAAAGTGAAATGATTTATTAAAAAAAAAAAAATGCACAAAACATTTACACAGTCGGAAGGTTTTATTCTTGTTAAAAGTCTTAAAAATTCGTCTTACTATATTGCTGAGAACATAAAATAGGCTCCTCAACATTTGTTTGGCAAATTCAGTAAGAAAATAATATTTCTTTCACGTAACTATTGCTTTTAATTAAAATCAATTAAAATCTTTAATATTGGAAATTAAATTAACATTTTGAAAATTTAATAAATTCTGAGCTCTCACCACAATATTTTTTGACTCACAATTATTTGAATTTTGAATATAATCTTTCTTTAAAAAAAATGCATTTTTTTTTTTAGTATAAGAAAACTATGAACTTCTTACTAAAATAAAAATAATTAACTAATAAAACTTTTTTACCTGTCGTAGATTTTTAGCGTCTGTTACATTAGGACAAAGCTTTAAATAGGCGTTTACTACTGTGCTCAAAAAGTAAGACCAATTATTTTTTTTTTTTTCAAAAACTCTTTATTTATTCTTCTAAATTTATTTCATCTCCTTCAAAGTCATCCCCTCCGGACACTATGCACCTATGTCAACTTTTTTTTTCCAATCCTCATCGACTCAAAACGGTGTCCTCCGGAGTGGTATATTGAGTTTAGGAAATAGCCAGAAGTCGCAGGATGTGAATACGGGGGTTGTGGAACGATATGGGTTTCATGTTTGGCGAAAAAGTCACGAAGAATCAATGCAGTGTGAGCTGGTACATTCAGTGTTTTCGGTTCCAATGCCTAACGTTTGAGGCCTAAAATGAAATGGACCGATCTTTTTGAAATTCCAACATCATTAGCAAGGTGTCTGTTTTTTTTTTTTTCTTTTTTTTTTTTTCTAATGCAGCTGGCTAATAGACCGTGATCTTTTTTATGCCATAAGGGCTGCACCGATGTTACTCACTTTGCATTACCCAGGGGGCGCGTGTAACTTGATGGTAAGCCAAGGACGCGGAGTCACAATGCCCCCGCAGCGCTCTACGATCTTACAAGGACCGGAACCTACGGCTTAAAGTGGATTCCGAACCACTACAAACACCCATGGGCAACGCTGGGATTTGAACCCAATACCTGTGGTACCGAACGCCAGAGCGCTAGCCATTCGCCCATCATTCCCTCGGTCACTAATTGTAAAGCGACGGTTTGCGAGCACCCAATCTTTAATTTTTGGACGTGAGCTTCGTCGGTTGAGGCTCTTCGTCTTCAACGGGTTCTCTGCCTTCTTTGAACTGTTTATACCACTTGTAAACATTTCTTTCCGTTATAGGAATGCTCACCGAATGCTTTCTGCAACATTCTATATGTTTCCGCAAACAAAATTGAATGCGAGTTCTTTGCTCAATGAATTCAGACATTTCAAAAATCGCCGAAACCGTTTTAGCGTCTCGCAAAACCAAGCGTAACTCAAACGCTAATGAATACTTTGACGTCAAATTTCCCACAGATGTCGAGGACCATGCCAGCAACCAAAAAAGAAAAAACTCAAAACTTACTCGGCAGTTAAAAACCCTCTTATAAAGACAAATGATTTAAATAAAGACATAATACATCTTGTTACTCATATAATCTTTTTTCTCTTTTTGTTCTATTAAAATCAAATAAGACCCTTCATATCACCCCTTCATATCATATCACCTGCTACTTTAAATAAAAAAATAAATAAAAAAAAAAAGTGTGAAACTCGGCAAGTTACTGATAGACATTAATGAGAAAACTATTGACCCGAACTGAACGCATTTCTCAGGTTCATTTCCGACCAACGCAGCGGAAAAGAAACGAAACACCTTCTGTAAACGAATCACTCGAGAAATCAGATCAAGAGATACGAAGAAATGCCATTCTTCTTCATCAGGTGGCGGGAAAGCAAACATCAGAACAATTTTTATTTATTTTTTTGCTTCTTATTCAATCGCCTGCGCAGTGGAAAATGAATTTATCGGAATAAGGAAAAATATTTCTGTTTTCCTCACTGCTTCTTGGCATTGTGAGACAAATATTGCACTCATAAAATATGAGGCAAAGTCATTACCATTGTTTTCAAATGCAGTTCGTGAGAAATTGATTATTCAATAAGTTTGATTTTTAATATTTCCAAATTAAACCGTAAATTTGTTTTGATTTCACATTAAAAACAAATACTCAAAAAGATTAACAGTAGCAGCAGATGTTCATATTTGTTTTAATATTTTATTAGTAATACTAATAATATCTCATCATTTCATTGTTTGAATTTGTCTAAAATAAAAAGTTCTATATATATCATTGTTCTCAAATACAATATATAATTATAACGAAAATAGCAATCAAAAGATTTCAATTTTTATTAAAATTCAATAAAATCCTGATTCTTAAGCAAAACTTTTTTGTGTATATATATAATTTAAATGAACGTATAAAAAGATTTCAACAATTTTAATGAAAATAAGAGGAAGTAGAATATTTTTTTGTATAAACCCCATTGAATATAAAGACGTTTATAATGGCGACAAATAAACAGAAATTGGCAAAAAATAGTGTCGATACATTTCAGGGGAAGATTTTTGTGACATTTACATTTACAGCAACTGTATTGAAAAAATAAATTTATTTTTTATAAAATAAGTTGAAAACTAACAAAAAATGAAGATAGAAATTTATTATGACTGGGATAAATGCACCAACTTGTTGTTTTAACACATCAACAAACAACATTACTCAAAGCATATATAAAAACACAGCTTGTTGTTTTACAAACACATTAACTTGTTTTATTTTTAATAATTTACTCATTCATAATAACTCATTCTTTTACTGTAATTTTATAATTTACAGTAAAAGGCATTATTAAGTACAAGACAAATAATACAACTGTAGTTCATTATTGAATATAATTGCTTATTATGTATATATATATATATTATTTATTCTTATGTATACGTTTTTTTTTCCGTGATATCTTTTTGCCTCTAATAAGAAATTAAATGTTGTTACGCCATTCACGGTTTAGGACAAATTAAGTTGCAATAAAGGTAAGAACATGAATTGTTTTGTAAAAAAAATGGATAACACATTCAGGTTGACCCTTAATGATTAAATATACATTGCGGATAAAGTTAACACTGGTGTCATCCAAATTATGAAGCATTTTTAAAATTCCTTGGGGCAGACAACATCCTGTTTCCTGTCTCGAGAGGTTTTTAAAACAACTTGAAGAGCAGGAAGAGTTAAAACTTGCACTTGTTGTCATTTAAAATAAGATAAGGCAGTTCTTCGCACAATTTGAGAGGTAATTAAGAGATGTCTACTCAGAATTCATTTCGCAATTTGTTAATTTAATTTTATAAATTTGTCAGTTCTTATAGGCTAGTCAACTGAATAAAGTTGTAACAAGAACAAGTAATAAAAAAAAAAATTTAAAGTCCATTCCTACTTTTTTACTCTATTGCAGAAAGTCCTTTATAAATAATTTTCCTTCATTTTTTTTTTTAAGTTAGAAACAATTCTGTCTCTCTCACACACACTTTCTCTCTCTCTCTCACACACACTTTCCATCTCTCTCACTCATTTATTCACATGTTTCATTTTCCATTTTGTTCCCTCCTCGACTCAGACTAGAACCCAGAATGAAAAAATAATCTGAAAAAGACATTTTTTTCCAGCGATCTACACGCTTCACCACAGACGGTATTTATTCCTAAATTCATATCCTGCTAAATATAAGAGAAAATTCTTTCTCCCATATAAAACTAAAATTAATTAATTAAATTTAATGAATGAATTAATATTTGAAAAATGTATTAACATCCAGTGTCATCCACTACAAGTTTAAAAAAAAGTGTATTTGAACTTGAGATTATAAAGAAAAAGTACTTTATGGGCGATTGAAAATTTGAACCAGATATATAAATATATATAGGGAGAGTGTGGACTAATGGAAGGAATTGAAAAAAGCAAGGCGCAATTCATTCCCCTGATTGCTTTTATTGGTAATTCAACGGAACGCACCAGATCTTCTGTGGGGACTGAATATCCAGTTAGCAAAAAATTGTTGAATGCCTAGACAATATATTAAATTATTGAAAAAGAATATTTCACTAATGTTAACTAATTGTCGCACTAACGGTTCACATTAAATAATATTACGCAATTATTTAAACACAATAACAGTGAATTTCGTGAAATCTACATATTTTTTATGCATTTTAGTATGCATGAATTATTTAGAAATGGCTGGATTTGTTTCGCAACAATCAATACATAGAAAATATTTCTTTTTGGTATTTTGATTTCAATGCTTGATCTGGAATTATAATTAAGTGAGGTTCATATTTCATATATATATTTTAAGTGCATATTTCGCTTTAAAAAATTTTAAGTGAAATATAATACAAATCAAAGTTTATGATATTTTTGAATAGTAAAGAAGGCTATAAAAATAAAATTCTAGCTTTACAATCTGATCTAATTTTAAAAGCGATGGAGATTGAAGAATTATGAAACCATCCAAAAATTAAATACTAAGAATTTTTTAGAACTTTTTCTAAAGCTAAATTACGGGGGTCGGCTTATATACGGGTTCACTAATGTAGCGAAACATAGGTACTTTTCTATTATCCAGGTTCAAGCAATAAATCGCCAAATACAGCATGTTTTATTTATTTAATTTATATTTCATAACTTGTTTATAAAATTATTTTACATGAAATGAGTTATATGTTTTATGGAAAAGAGTTTTTTTATTCGAAATTGGCTATGTTGTTGCATCGTTGCCAATACAAAAAAAAAAAAAAAAAAATCTAATGTTGGCGAAATGAGCACCAGTTAATGGAAAAGCACCAAATCATTTTAAGCAAACGTCGATTCGTTCTAGTTTGAAATTTCCCATCTAAGAATTTCTCTTTATGTTCATCTTTGAAACAAAAAATTAAATGGCAGATAAAAGACCAGCGCCTATAACGCATTCAAGACAACAACCAAATGGAAACAATATGCCAGTTTAGATAGATACATATGAGCTATCGTTGACGTTTTTACAGCGATTTCATGGGCAAATATTCCACCCGTTTTACATGCTTGGCGATATTTTTGACCGCATGGCGACATGTTTGAACGTTACAGAAATATTTTTTCATTTTTGGCTTATATACGAGTTTTGAACTTTGGATAAACTTATTGGTGGAAAAACGCTCTCTCGGCTTATACACGGATCAACTTATATTCGAAAGTATATGGTGTTGAATCTATCTATTAATCTATTAATTATATTATTAATTATATATTAATTATAATTATTATCTGCCGAAAATTAAAAACTATTTTGTTCTATTTTTATTTCAAATCTACTTATAAATGTGAACGAGATTTTTTATATATTTAAAATAAAAGAAGACAAAACATCATTTTCACTTACTAATTTCGCATATCAAAAATTCATAAATTTATATTGCCAACAAAACACAGATCGTAAAAGTTTATTTTCTTTTTTATTTAACAACTATTATTAACGATGTTTTTTAATAAACTACACCTTTACCACTTTTTCAATAATTATTTTTTACATAATGTTGATGGAACTTGCTAAATCTGCGTTTTGACTCGTAATGCCACTAAATTGAGGATTATTACTGGAAACACCATTCCACTGCGCCAACTTTGTCACCCCAAAGTGTAGCAGAGGGCAATGCTTTCCAGTAGCACATTCAAAGATAATCTTTTCGTAGTGACATATCGCACTGAAACAGTGAAAACTTTATCCAACATAGATACGAGACACCTTGTTCAGAGTCTACTCACTTTTCAAACTAGTAACAGAGGCAAACGCTATCAGGGGAATCAAACTGCCTTCACACACGTTAGATTTTGTTGCTCACTTTAAATCGAGTACGAGTCAGAGCGCGAACCACTCAACCTTTCAGGCCCTTTTTCCAAAAATATAAAAATTGAAAAATTGATATTTTGGTTGAAAACCGAACTTTAACAAAATTTAAGATAGAAATAGTAATAAGAAATTGAATAATAAACTACTAACAGCAACTAAAATTTCGACCAAAAAATAGATTTCGTACCACTAAGTTGCCCAACTCAGTTGTATACAAACAGATCTAGTTGGCTCGTTGACTTTTAATAGTCTTTCTCTAAATAAACAGCCCAATAAAAGTTTACAGCCCTTCCTCATGCACATGAGCTGTAATGGGCTCTCATTTTCTCCCGTGAGCGTCTAGCCGTCCGACGTTAGTTCCGAGCCAACAGGCAAACGACTCATTTCCTCGAGCACAAACAACAATAAAACCGCGAGAAAAGGTTTCGCATACCTTCATTTCATTTCATTAGGGCCTTTTATCTCCTCAACTGTAAATCGTCTGACAGATATGGCGTGTAATGAAGCAGAAGCGTCGCAGCTCGCCTACACCTCAACGCGTCTTGGACGAGAAATTGAATCCAGGGAACTGCGGTCCCGCCGAAATGGGTTCTGCTTTCTGAACTTTTCCACGAAGATCACGCAGATCAGTGGTGCACTCTTTTTATTTATACATTAAAATAGAAGTAAAATCAATAAACTATTCTAAATGAGCTGCTTTAGCGATCTAAAATAAGAATTAAATTATTGAGGAAAATTAAATTAGAAGGAAAAATTAATTAGAAGTAAAATAAATAAATTATTCTAAATTAGCAGCTTTAGCGATCTAAAATAAGAATTAAATTATTGCGGAAAATTAAATATTATCGTTGAATTTTATTAAATTTTTGCAATGTTTTGCGTAAAATGAGGGAGCAAATAACTCACAATAAAAAATTAATAACGAATTAGAATGAACATCTTAGATCTTAGGAAAACATTAAGAAAAATACACTTTAAAATACGTTTAGTTATTTTAAAGTTAGTAACTATTAGTTTATAAAATATGTTTAGTTATTTTAAAGTTAGTAATTAGTTAGTTTATAAAATACGTGTATTAATAAAAATGTCGCGAGTTTTTATTAAAAAAATCCCCAACTTAAATTACATTGTACAACAAAAATATCTTTACATTTCTGCTTAAAAATTTTAATGGATTAATAAGCGTTTAAAAAAGATATAAAAATATAAAATCTTGCAAACAAGAAAAATTTGAATCATATTAGGATATTTTGAATAAATAAAAACAAAGGAATTTGTAATTGTCTGACCAATTAATACATTCTGCAACAGGCTGACTAGTTAAAATTTAATAAATGTTTTCCAAGTTTTAAAAATTCATGCAGTTTTTTTCCTAATAAAGTAACGCATTTATTTCGATTCCAGTACAGTCGTGAATATTCTTTGGAATAATTGTCAAACAAAAGTTAAATTTAAAAATAAAATATTATTTTATCAATAAAGATTAAATCCTAGCAAACTCAAATAAAAACTGATTTTTGGCAAATAAATGTTATTTTATACAATAATAAAAATAAAATCTAAAAAGAAGTAAAACTTTACTTTATCCATAAATAAATTTTAAAAACTGAAGCCTATTAATAGTTGTGATACAAATATCTTTTTTTTAAGAGTGTATATTATTCAGGAACAAAATCATATCGATCAAAAAAATTTTTTTTCCGGTCAAAATAAATAAATACAAAAACTGTATTTGACATTCAATAAATTATCTTCTGCCGAAAACATCCATAATTATGAACGGAAGCATTTATCAACTTCAAATCCTACTTCAGCCTTAAAAATAAAACCAATCAATCCTCACAGATTTTGTAGAATTTTTTTCACAAAACATAAACATATCTAGATGTGCATTTGCTTTAAAACATATAAAAACATTTTGTATCACCTTGAATATGTTTAATGCAATTCTTTCTAACAAAAAATTTGTAAAAAAGAATAAAATATCCTTTTTAATGTCTTAAAAAGGATATTTTAACATAAAATAATAATTTTAACAACCTTTTTGGAGAAAAAAAGCTTTTACTTATATTAAACAGTAAACATTAAATAGTATTCTTTTTTCTTTTGAGGTATCCTATATTATATGATAAATTAACATTACTGCAATGACCTGTAAAAATTAGTATTGTTTTTGAGTATCAAATATTTACATCATTGGCCAGAATGATAGAGATACAACAGATTCAACATTGCATAGGGTACACCGCTGTAACATGTAAATTGCAGCTTACTTTAATTTTAAACGAATGTCCACATGAGTTAGAGTTGACAACCCCTCCACGAGCTCAACGGAAGGATATTTCGAATTAAAAATTTACCATCTCCTTGTTCAGCATACTACTGTGTCCAAAAAATAAGATCAACCTTCAATTTAAAATTGAGGATTTTAAATTGCGTGCATTGAGGAATGGAAAAAAAGTTGGCATAAGTGCATTGTGTCCGGAGGCGATTACTTTGAAGGCGATGAAATAAATTTGGAAGAATAAATAGAGAGTTTTTTGAAAAATGTTTCGGTACAGTACAAGTCCTGCTACAAGTCTCGAACCCAATAGCTTTGGGTTGGAAACCAAGCGTACTATTCACTTATTAAGGATCCTGCTTTCTCCGAACTTCAACCTCAAATCCAAATTCTCTTTCGTATAAGAGTCATTTTTAATTAACTGTGAATAAATATTAATACTTTTCTGATATTTTATCGAAAAATAACTCGACACATTTATCAGTTTAGTGAGATAAAAGGGCTCTCCATCCAGGTGGGCGATGCGAGAAACTCTGGAGGTGCAGTGCTACTTGTTCGCCGGATGTTTCCGATGGCATTCGCGTCCTCATGTGGTGGCAAAAACTTATGCCAAAAGACAAAAAAAAAAAATTAGATTATGCCATTAGACAAAAGAATATGCCTTTTTAAAAAAACTTTTATACTATACACATAAATTATAACCAAAACATGTAAAATAAAAGATTTATTAATTGTTAATTGAAAAATTCCTGATATTTAATGATCTTTAATGCATAAAAAGAATACAATAATAATGCATTCAGAATCCAGAATACACGCATGATGCTTTATAGGCTGTTTTTGAACCTATACTTAAAAAGTCTTTATTCAATTCCTTCTATTAGCTCACACTCTCCCTCTATGTATCTTGTTCACATTTTCAAGCTTTCATGAAATACTTTTCATTCATCCACTCCAGTTCAACATACATTTCTTTTTTTTTTTTTTAACTTGTGGTGATGACACTTGATGTTAATACAGTTTTTCAATTAATTAATTCGTTCATTTTAATTTTTTTAGATTTAAGTTGCCAATATCTAACAATAAATAGCGCCTGATAAACTTAAAAAAAATGAATGAAAATTATTTATAAAGGACTTTCGGCAATTGAGTGAAAAAAAAAAGAGTAAGAATTGATTAAAAATTTTTTTTTTTTATATTACTTGTTTTTCTACTCTCACAACGCCCACCTGGATGGAGAGCCCTTTTATCTCAATAAACTGATAAATGTGTCGAGTTATTTTTTTTTTTTCTTTCAATATTTACCAATCCCACCGGGATTTCGCGAGTGGAACGCAGCGCGATTTCCCAATGATCCAGATACCGCGGGAGATGGAGCTGATGGCAATTAAGGCGACACCATTGACCTTGGCAGGCGTCAACGAACGCTGCTCAGCGAGAACTAATGAAATGCCACCACATGAGGACGCGAATGCCATCGGAAACATCCGGCGAACAAGTAGCACTGCACCTCCAGAGACTCTGCGCAGTTGAAACACATCGACTACTTTAAAAGTATTGACAGCGTAAAATGGGGTGGAGGGGTAATAGTGTGTAAAAGATTTTAATTCTGTCCAGGTTCCAAATTAGAGTTCAATTAAATACAAACTAATTAAGAAACTATTCATATTCTATGCCATTTAGAGCATGTTTTCAACTCCTTCTATTAGCTCACACTCTCCCTATCTATATCTTTTTCAAATTTTCAATCGTTCATAAAGCACTTCTTATTCATCCACTCGAGTTCAAATGCATTTTTTTTTTTTTTTTTTTTTGAACTTGTAGTGGATGACACTGGATGTTGATACAGATTTTTTCAAATATTAATTTAGTCATTAAATTTAATTCATTCATTTTAGTTTTTTTCAGATTTAAATTGCATGTATCTACCCATAGATGGCGCCAGATAAACTTAAAAAAATGAATGAAAATTATTTATAAAGTACTTTCTGCAGTATAGTGAAAAAAAAAAAGAAGGAATTGACTTAAAATTTTTTTTTTTATATTACTTGTTTCTTTCCTTTGTTGTAGTTTTTATATAATTTGTATATGCTCTATAATAGAGATGCACAGACCACAGCCTGCCTCACCGTAACTCCATTTTATTAAAAAAATAAAATGGGTGGTCATTTTTTATATATATAATTTGAAGATACTCGACCTTGCACCTCCAGGGAGACTCTGTGCGCAGTTGAAACACTTCGATTACTTTAAAAATATTGGCGGCGTAAAAGCGGGTGGAGGGGTAATAGTGTGTAAAAGATTTTAATTCTGTCCAGGTTCCAAATTAGAGTTCAATTAAATACTACTGTGTCCAAAAAGTTAGTTTCGATTTAAATTTCCCGGAGTATATGGTATTTCAATTCTTTTTTTAGGTTGTTGGCGCTGTCCTTGACATCTGTGTGGAAATTTGACTTCAAAATATTCATGAGTGTTTGAGTTACGCTTGTCTTTGTGAGACGCTAAAACTGATTCCGGCGATTTTTGAAATGTCTCTTCAGTCCACTCAAAACGGTGTCCCCGGAGTGGTCTTTTGAGTTTAGCGAATAGCCAGAAGTAGCATGATGCTAGATTAGATGAATACGGTGGTTATGGAACGATATGGGTTTCATTTTTTGGCGGAAAAGTCACGAAGAATCAATGCAGTGTGAGCTGGCGCATTCAGTGTTTTCGGTACCAATCGAGATTGGACGCGTTTGAGGCCCAAAATGGAATTGGCCGATCCTTTCGATATTCCAACACCATCAGCAAGGTCCTAATTGTAAATTGACGGTTTGCAAGCACCCAATCTTTAATTTTTGGACGTAAACTTCGTCGGTTGAGGTTGGTGGTCGATCGTTTGAACCCCAAAACATGTTTTAAAATGGAATTTTGAAATTCCAACAGCATAAGCAAGGTCTCTAATTGTAAATCTCTTTTTAAAATTGAGTTGTATATCTCATTATATGTCACTGTTAAAATATATATGTTGGACTATAAAACTATGTCATAAAGAACCAAATATTTATCACATATAAATATATAACATATAATAAAGCTTCTAATTCGTGTAGCATTTTATTTATTTTTCATATCCTTTGCAGAAATTGTTTTCAAAAATTAATATCACAACCGAAGTAAATTAGTTCTAATTATACATTATGAAAGCCGATTTAATAATTAGCTTTACTTGAAAATAGAATGAATCCATGGGGAAAAAGGCCCAAAATAGAAAGAAATCTCACAGAATAGAATAATTATTTAGAAAATTTCTTAAAATTTTTATAGTTTGAAAATTCTTTATGCAAAATGGTTCAAATCAAAATAAGGAAATAGGAACTTTAGCACATTTCTAAAAAAAAAAAGATTTTGTATTTAAAAATATTGTATATGCTATAAATAACTAATTCAAAACACAAATTTAGAACTGTTATTACAATTTTGAAGTAATTTAAATGATAATTATACGAAAAGAAGCTAAAAATAAAACGTAAAATCTTGAAATCTGCAGAAAAAAAAGGAATTTCTAAATTCACAAACGTAAACAAATATTTAAATTTAATTGCCATTTAATAATATATTAAAATATTCTTAATTTCGATCTAAAGGAATAACAATAAATCCTCTAAAAGAAACCGTTGTTTATGTGAAACAACAATAAAAACCAAATTAATGGTAAGCATAATTAACTTTAAATTTTAAAAACGATTTTAATAGCTATCTTTATTTTATAGAGAAGTGTTTTTCAAGACATAAATCATGTAAACTGACATTATAGGTGACATTTATAGAAATTTTATTTATTATTAACTTTATTGTTCTCTTTTATCAAATGAAGCAGAAGACCACACGAACAGAAAATATTGAAGTCACCAAACATATATATTATGGGAAAGAGTGTGTGAGGTGAGTATGTATATATATTCTGTTTTTACAGTAACAGAAAACAGGAACATTAGTCAAGTTAGGTTTCAATTCATTTCTTTTAATATTCACCCGTGAAGATATTTGTTAACAAATACATGTTAATCCAAAAAGGTTATAGTCTTCTAATATATTATTGATCGACGATCACAGTTACTTTACTGAAAACTATCTTAAACGGAACATGCTTTCGCATAAAAAAATAATATTCCCTTTGACTCTTAATAACAGTAGCAGTTGATGCATTTAATGTGTCCTATAATAATAGTAACAAAGGAGTATAAATATAGAAGGCAACATTTATTTTCAAAAAATAGATCAAATTAAACAATAAATTAAAAATATGACTCCTAAGTTTTATTTTGAGTGTTCAGATAGTTTTTGGATTTTACAATAATTTCGTTATTGCATTTTAAAATTATAGGTATAATCCTTTGCCTGCGAAACTTTGCTTTCTCTATATGTGTCAGCTTAATATGGATATGAATTTCTTCGTTTTATGGATTTTTTTTTTTCGAAATTCGGAATCATGTAGATTTGGGAACTTCAACATCGTGAATTGCTGATCTTAGGGCGTCTCTTCTGCTAAGAGGAACACTGTCCAAGTATGTCCAAGTTTTCTCCATATTCTTTGCATTCATACCCACAGTTTTGTTTATTCAATGAACTATATAATCCATTAGCATAAGATTCACTTGACAACTATTTTCGGAAACACATTTCCAAATTCTCAACGAGGTCATTCTATTGCACCTAAATTGTTTGCAGCTAACGTGTAGGCACTTTTTTTTTTTTTTCATGCACCAAGAAGTGGACAATCGCAAATCGATCTTTGCTTGAGAACTCTTTTTTTCCGTCTTACTTTCCCAATGGGTTGATATTCAATTGATTTTGATCAGCGGATGAAATCTGAATAATAGTTATAATTCGTAATAATTAGGTTAACCTAAAAATTGGAAGATGCATCAAAACAAATCACAGAATCTCATGCAACATTGAATTTGATGGAAGTCTTCTCAATTTCGCACTACGACATAACTTACAGCTGCACTCGCCAGTAATTCCCGTTTAAATATTCACTTGCTACTATTATTAGGAGACAGAGGGAATAATAAATAAATAACGCAAATAGGGTTATTGAGCATCCCTCATCTCTCAGTTTGCCATAAATTGGAAAACGTGGAACAAAAATGTTTTTCCAACACTTAAATGTTTATTTTTTTATTAAACTAGACGCTGAATCATGTTTCACATTTTCTACATTTCACCTTTCAAAATCAAAAGTATTAAAACATTACGTATCGCATAGTTTTTAAAAACAATATTGTCACTTAATGAGAGAGCCATATCATATGTCCCCTTGTCTTAATTATATGCACATTTTTAACTCTATAAGCATGATTAAAAAAGGCCTTAAATAAATATAAAACAAGTAATATAAAAAAAAACAATTAAAGTTAAGTCCTACTTTTTTTTTCACTTTATTGCAGAAAGTCCTTTATAAATAATTTTCATTCATTTTATTAAATTAATCGGGCGCCATTTATTGGTAGATAAATGCACCTTTAAATTTAAAAAAAGACTAAAATGAATTCATTAAATTGAATGACTGAATTAATATTTGATAAAACTGTATTCACATTCAGTGTCATCCACTACAAGTTCAAAATAAATGCATTTGAAGTTGAGTGGATGAATAAAAATTATTTTTGAACGATTGAAAATGTGAACAAGATATAGATAGGGAGAGTGTGAGCTAATAGAAGGAATTGAAAAATAGTCTGAATTGTGAAAAAGAATAGAAACGACATGTTCATTTTTTTTTTCCAACTACCCAAATAAATAAATCCTAATTGAAACTTATTGCATTCAATCATGATTAATGTGTGTACTAATGTCCTCTCATTTAATTTGTTCATTCATCTTGTCATCTGCTAGACAGCCATTCCTCTTCATTAAGGGAGGGATTTTTCACTTTATTGTCATTCATAAGCAACACAATTTACGACAAAGATCTGTTTCAAAAGCAACTAATGTATTGGAACACTATTCATTTTACAGTCAACAATTCTTTCTTCTCTACTATAAATATAAACATAAAGATTCTTTCATAAATACTAGGGTATTTACATTTATTTGTTTTTAGAGAAAAAAAGCAGTTTACTGATTGAAAGGTTGTCAATAAATAACAAGGAACAAAAACTTATATAATGTATTATGTAATACAATAAAAATAACAATTCACTCAAATTTATAATATCAGAATGTGTCGCTGGATTTGTTTCGCTCTGAAAGGGTGCAAAGCAAAACAAATCTGGTGGAAAAAAGCATGGTTTGTAATGTTCTGAAGGTACGTATTCCGTGATAAAGCTTCCTTCAGGATTTTTTTTGTTTTTTTATGTGAATGATTTCCTGCACAACTTGTTTCTCACCCTGTTTTATATGTTTTCAATTCCTACTATTAGTTCACAATCTCCCTATATATATTTATGTATCTTGTTCAAATTTTCAATCGTTTATAAAATACTTTTTATTCATCCACTGAAGTTCATGACATTTTTTTTGAACTTGTAGTGGATGACACTGGATGTGAATACAGTTTTTTCAAATATTAATTCATTCATTAAATTTAATTAATTCATTTTAGTTTTATATGGGAGAAAAAAAATTTCTCTTCTATAGGATATTTAGCAGGATATAAATTGAGGAATAAACACCTTCAATGGCGAAGCGTGTAGATTCGCTGGAAAAATTTCTTTTCAGATTCTTTTTTCATTCTGGGTTCCAGTCTGAGTCAAGGAGGGAACAAAATGGAAAATGAAACATGTGAATAAATGAGTGAGAGAGATGGAAAGTGTGTGTGAGAGAGAGAGAGAGAATTTTTTTCTAACTTAAGAAAATGAATGAAAATGATTTATAAAGGAATATTGTTTATATTCTGCAATATAGTGAAAAAAAAAAAAGTAGAAATTGACATTTTTTTTTTTAATATTTAAAAAATTTTTTTATATATTGATGTTTGATGTGTAAAAAAATACAGGTTTGATGTGTGTCTGCTGTTTTTGCCCCTTTGTATTTGTGTACGTCTAATGATTTTCAGTTTCGAACTGCAGCTAATATACGCACTTCGAATATTACATAAATTCATTTTCAATTTTCACTCGTTTCCTGTATTTGATAAATTTATTATTGCTTTTAATGCCAAATTACTCGCCACAAAACGGATAAATATCTAAGAAATCAACTATTTAAATATCGTGACAATCCTTAATTAGTTTAAAATCTGATTAAAAATACGTTTTAACTCATTCTAAATGTTGGCATTACTAATCATTCAAAACTGATTTATTAATTTAAAAAAACTGATTGAAAAACTGATTGAAAAACTGACTTTAAAAATTGTACTAAAAACCATCAAATTCATAAAACCCTCCATAACAAACATGCATACGATCCACTCCATTTCCATCTCTAATGAATATTTATGTAAGGCACATTACTAAGAATCAAGTACAGTATTTTATCATATCCCAACGAGATTTCTTTGTTCGTTGCCATGACAACGCGGCAAACAAGAAAGCTCTGTTACGAGAAAAGCAATTACTACATCTGACATTGCAATCTTAATAAGTAAAATGTGAATCAAATGCGTTTTGAGTAAGTCTTATAATAATAATAATAAAAATAAGTAATCCATCAGGTGATCCATTCATCTAACAGCAGGTTTTATAATGAAGCGGTCGGCTAACAGCAGGATTTAGGAATAAAATGAAGTTGAAATTTTGAAGGGCTTGAAATTAAATTGCGCTTGTAGCAATCCTTGAGTTGTGCGTTTTTTAAGAAAAACATATATATGAATTCATGCATTCTGACATGTATGCTATAATAACGTGTCTGAAAAAATATTGAAAATTATTAAATTAATTAATTAATTTAAAAATTATATTGCCTCGTTTTTTCAATTTTAACATGACATATGATAAAAGAGTTTTCTCAACTTGTTTTTCCTATTCTCCTTTTTTTTTTCACGAACAAAAATATACTTAACTGAAAAAATGGTATTATATTATGTGTCTATAAATTTAATGATAAATGCAAAATTAACTATAAAATGGATATAATACATGGGGAAAACTCTCATAGGCAATCTATATAGAAGCGAGACGCTTTACACACGCTTTCACAAACGTTATCGAATCTCCTCGTCTTTGAAAGCAGTGATAGCAACGGACACCCCTAGAGATTTGAATCTGAGCCCTCCTGCATGCCAGCAACTCATGTTACTACACGGCTACGAGTCGAATTGTCAGGATTTAAAATTCCATGTTGTTTCTGCTCGCTAGACGATTGGATTAAAATCAAAACTTATCCAGCGGTGTATCTCGATGAATGGAGTAACAGATTTACTTCCCTATAGTAGCGGTTGAAAAAAATTATGTGTGACATGACGACCTGACCGTAAATAAGGGAACCTTAAAGACGCCACACTATCGTCCTCTAGTCTCCTCGTTTCTCACAGCAGCACGTCCTCGTTTCTGCAGCCAAGCGATTCGAAAAGCACGATCATATATATATATATGATCGAGTGGCTAGCGCTGGGATACTCGGTACAATAGGTATCCGGTTCGAATCCCGGTGGTGCCAAGGATGTTTGCAGTGGCTCGAACTCCACTTTAAACCGTAGGTCCCGGTCTCATATGACAGTAGAGTGCCACAGAGTCCAATCAGACTTCATCAGTATCATTCCTAAACTGTAAATGGGCAACTCAGCTCTAGGCACAGTGATGTGGGGAGGTGTAGTAGTGGTAACAAATCTAATATATGTGTGAGGAGTGCACATTTGTTTTTAAAAATCCTTTCGGAAGGCAAATGCCCCTTAATTTCACTATGTCGTATCGCCGAAACCCTGCCTGCGAAACCCGAAACACTTCACGAGACAGATGCCTGACTGCCGATGGGAATGACGCTTCTTCACGAAATTGCTCGTTTCTAAAAGCAGCGATTGCAATGGATGCAATCAAGGAGTCCCAACCTGAGTCCTCCTGCACTCTAGCTTCACCACTGAACTACGAGTTGTATTCCATTCGCATTCAACAAAGGATGAGCCAAAAACATTTGTTTTCATCTGAGGTCACGAGAACTACACATTTCAGCGGATGACACTCTAAAGCAGAATGATGGAAATTAACGATTCCTCGGAGGTGCAGGTCCCCTTCCGGGTCGGCGATTCATCTGTATGCCGACAGGACAGCCGCGTGCGTGACTCACCCTCTCCAATGGAGCGTGTAGAGCAGACTCGTAGGCCAAGAGCATATAGTGGATGGCCACTTACTAAACACGTAATATAAAAAAAAAAAAAATTTAAGTCAATTCCTACTTTTTTTCCACTCTATTGCAGAAAGTCCTTTATCAATAATTTTCATTCATTTTTCTAAGTTAGAAAAAAAAATTCACTCTCTCTCTCACATACACACTTTCCATCCTACTGACTAATTTAATAATGACTCTCTAACTAATTAACGATTTATTCACTTGTTTCATTTTCCACTGTGTTCCCTCCTCGACTCAGAACAGAACCCAGAATGAAAAAAAGCATCTGAAAAAGAAAATTTTTTTTTCTAGCGATCTACACGCTTCGCCACTAACGGTATAGGATTCCTAAATTTATATCCAGCTAAATATCTTATACAAGAGAAATTTTTTTCTCCCGTATAAAACTAAAATTTATTAATTAAATTTAATGAATGAATTAATATTTGAAAAAACTGTATCAACATCCAGTGTCATCTACTACGAGTTCAAAAAATGCATTTGAACGCGAGTGGATGAATAAAAAAGCATTTTATGAACGATTGAAAATGTGAACACGATATATATAGGGAGAGAGTGAACGAATAGTAAGAATTGAAAAAAGTTGTTGTTGTTACTTACCCCCACTTGGTAGATATCTAATGCAGACCAAGCCCACGAACCCGTCCGGACTCAGGGTTGAAGGGGAAGGAAGCAGCTTATGTTCTGATGGAGCCCCGTAGGTAGAAGTCTGACTTTGGCTCCGTGTCGCTCTTACACTCATATGAGACCGGGACCTACGGCCTAAAGTGGATTCCGAACCACTACAAACATCCATGGCACCGCCGGGACTCGACCCCGAAACCTGCGGTACCGAGCGCCAGAGCGCTAGCCACTCGACCATTCAGGCCCATTGAAAAAAGCATGGAGGACGCACAGTAGCTGTCGAGGCCTCTGAACATCGTGCTGTTCAACCACATCACCCATCCAATCAGATAGGGGTCGTTTCTCTGTTTGTAAACCTCAAGCGTTGCCATCATCGTAAGTTAAAAGAAGGAAACATTTAAAACAAATATATTTTCATAAGTGCTTTTTAATCAAAACAGTAAATATAAACCCTCAAAAACAGGGTTGTTCACCCTGAACGGAAAGCAAGATGGAGTCATTGAGTGTGTGTTGTTTGGATTAAAAGCTTGTCCGAGGCTCTAATAGCATCTTCTCTTTTATTGTTTTCTTTTTAAAACTAAAAGCTTTTAATAGGGTTTTTACTTTTTAATGTGTTGTAATTCTTTTAATGTGTTGATTACGAAATACAAGTTTAATCCAAGAAAATAGAAATATAAATGTACTCAAACATTTTGATGTGATGTTATTTTAATTTTTCTTTGAAGTTCGAATTTCGGATGTAGTAAACTGTAAGATAAATGACACAGTAATTTCTAAAGAAACGCATTTTTTTTCATTAAAAAATAAACATGTTGTTGTGTAACAACACGTTTATTTTTAGATAAGATAATAAACAAGAGTTGTTTAACATTGTTAAATGATACGAGACGCTTTGCTCACTTTATCACAAACGCCATCGAGTCTCCTCATTTCTGAAATCGGCGACTGCAAAGCATGGCGGATTTAAATTTAAGGTCTCCTACATGTGGACAACACACACTACCACTAGACCACGATATGGGTAGTTTTCCATTTAAATTCATGATAAAATTACGATATGAATTATGAAACTATCATTAAACTGATAAGGTAATTAAGATATGAGTTATGAAATTATCATAATTATCTGATAACGAAATTACGATAAAATTATCATTAAATTGATACTAAAATTATGACATGAGTAATGCCACATAAATGGATGGTTAATAACCTGTTTAAATGGATCAATACTTTCTCCAAATTACATTTTGAGAAATAAATGGCATTTATTCTATATACCTGCTTCATTCTCCACTGGTACTTTTGTTTTTGCGGGATTTGTGGCGTGGTGTACCCGCCTAAAATTCGTTGTGTGCTGTGTTTTGGGTTCCTTCGTACTTCTGTGTATTTGTTTTACATTTTCGGTATTTTTTTCGTGACTTTTCTCATTTTGTAAGTTTAGTTTGCTTCAAGATGAGCGGCTAAAACAGCAGTAAACTGCCCTGGTGAGTCCCTCCACACTTATATTTTATGAATCTGTGTACTTTTAGCTTTGTATTGTTATATTTTTTATGTATTTAGTATGGTATTTGAGTAACTATGCTCTTTTTAGTTCATGATGTTATTTAGTGTTTTGATTGCCTTTTGTACTTGTATGTTTTTTTGTGTATTTTATTATTTTTGTGTATTATTCTTTTTATTTTTTGCTATTCTGTACTCTTTCCTTTCGGTTTTAAACTGCTTTTTGTTTTATTTTTTGCTGTTTTGGGGTTTTTCTGGAGATTCGTTCATTAAACAAAGAACTTGCGTTCAATTTTGTTTGCGGAAACGTATAGAATGCAGGAAGCATTCGGTGAGCATTCCTATATCGGAAAGAAATGTTTGCAAGTGGTATAAACAATTCGAAGAAGGAAGAGAACGCTTTGAAGACAGCCTTCTGGTCGACCCTCTACCTCAATCGACGAAGCTAAAAAAAAAAAGGACCGGTCAATTCCATTTTGGGCCTCAAACGCGTCAAATCTCGATGGGTACCGAAAACACTGAATGCGCCAGCTCACAGTGCATTGATTCTTCGTGACTTTTTGCCAAAAATGAAACTCAAACTCATCGTTCCACAACCAAACTCATATCGCGAAGGCCATGCCTGCCGATGACTTTTTAGCATGCATTGAGGATTGGGAAAAAGTTGGCATAAGTGCATTGTGTCCGGAGGGGATTACTTTAAATTCGAAATTTTGGAAGAATTTAAATTTGGAAGAATAAATAAAGAGTTTTTGAAGAAAAAAAAAAAAAAAATAATTTATCTTACTTTTGGGACACAGCAGTATATATAATGCAGTTTTATTTTTAAAACTATACTTTAAAATAAAGAAATGGAATTTATCATCCTATAAACGGTTTGCCCACATCGTACGAAAAAAAACCCTACTACATTTATATTTTCGTTTACATAAAATTCCTGTGGCACACGCAATAAATTTATTTTTAGTAAAACACATGACACGAGTCTCAGTATCTAATCCCCGATTTAAGAAAATAACGACCGAAATAGCAAAAATGTATATAGATACGCATTTCAGTGGCATTCTCCAATTTGTTTTTAATGGTAACCTAAGTCTAGACTTCCTTGAAGAAATCAATACTACACAACGCATTTAATTTAATATTTTTGACCCATTTCTGAAATTCTTTATGCATAAAATGCATTTACCAGGTATTATAGTATTAAAATAGATAAAAAATATACGGAAGCTAACGATCAATACCACACTATAAAATTACGGAAGAATAAATAATTCATTCAAAAAAGAAAATTGAGAATGACTCACAAGTTTGGGTACAAACAGATACAAACTTCCTGAAACAAGATCGTCCCATAAAAAAAAGCTGTGCTAGAAGATCCTATTTTAAAAAGTGTCAATCAGATAGTAAATACAAAGTACGAGAAGAAGAAAAAAACTAGCAAAAATTCCATACCACCATGAGGTCAGCCTTTAAGCTGAATTACAATAGCTGCAGAAGTTGTCTTCAACAAAAGAAACCAGATCTCTATCTATCTAGTATGGCAGAAAATATTTCATTACTTGTTTTATTCCATGCTGCATTTTATTTCTACGAGAAAGAGAAGACGATATCTGCAATTGAGGAATGTCCTCCATTGATAACAAGGCCTGACCTCGAACATGTTCTTCTAACATTATCGTTTTGAATTACAATGGCCGAGGGTGGTTCGGATGATACATATCTGAGGGAATAAGCAAATGATTAGGGGTGTTCCAAAAAAGGCGGGAAGATCGAGACGCGAGTTACAATTTTTGGCCTACACGCCAACAGGGGGTTGAGGCCTATCATTATCAGTTGCCATTTTGTAGTCGGATGTTTCTGGATGAATGAATGTTTTGTTCTAAGAGACAGATTCGAATCCACCCCCGTCACCACCAATCATGAATCGGGATTATGTGATGTTCTTAAGCGTAACCTTTCGAGATTTGGGTTTGTTGGGAACATGTGGTGAAGGATTATTTCTGCACCTAATTGAACTTGTAGGTATTTTATTGCAAGAAATTATAGGGTTATTCATTGTGTCCTCTTTAAAAATTCTTGATTACAATATGTTGGAGAATTCTTGATTCTAAATGTTGGTAATTTGAAAGTGCCAAGTGGGTATAACTATTGGATTTAAAGGTGTGTGCTTTTCCCAGATTTGATATCAGTGATTTTTGTGATAAAAGTTGCGAAAACAACGCGAACTATTTATTCGTATTTTTTTTGGGTTTTTTTGTTCAAAAAAAAAATAATCGTCCTAAACTTTTTTTTTAATCTCAAATGCTTTTGTAATAATCAGACATGGCATTTCATTACAGACAATTAAAGAGTATCAAAATAACTCCCTTGTTAATCTTAAAATTGGTAATATATTCCTGATATAACCTCTTAAAACTATGACAACTAAACTTAAAAAATCTGAAGCTTTTTTTTTAAACGTCTTCAAATGATTATTCGTCCCGTTTATTCAATATATTCTAAGCTACAATGCAATATTTATGAGAAATAATAAATTGAACAAAGTCATTATATGTGCAGAATCAAATATATTGTTCTGTTTTAATGCAGTTAGCAAATACTTAGACAGTTATTTTTTATGCCATAAGCAGGGACTGCACCGCCGTTAATCACTTAGCACTAGTCAGAAGGCACGTGTAGCTTGAAACTGACGCGGAGTAACATTTCATAACATAATTATAGTTTCATCTTAATATGATTGTGAATCATTCCGGCATATGAATCGAAATGAACAAATAATATTCAAAGTATCTGGAAATGAAAATTGAGCGTCTGTGACAACACAGGTTTTATTTTATTTCAATATATTGAAAACATTCTTCAGAAATGCACATTATTTCGTAATAAAAAGAATAGTTTGATGCTTTATCTAAAATATTCTATTCTTCTAAAAATGAAATCAAAACTTTCAATAGCACACGAAAATTAAGAATAAAACACATCGATATTCAAAGTAAAACTTGGTTTTTAGTTCGAGTTTACAATTACATTCATTACAATTTAACCGAGTTTACAATATTTACAATTTCTCAGAAAATAAATTCAAACAAATTCGTTGCGATGCCAAATTTCACACATCCTATACCTCAGAAGCTCAACTATCACAATAACCTACAGCTAAAAGAAAATTGGGAGGAATTGAACGAAAAAAAATCTGAAAAGCATTCGAAACGAAAATCATAATAACGAAATATAATAATCACAACGAAAAAAAAATAATAATAACGGAAAATAAAATAATAATAACGAAAAACATAACGAAAAATCGAAGTAACGAAAAATCTGAAAAACATTTTCATTCAGACGGCGTCAGAGCTGTTCTTAACAAAACACTGATCCATCTCTCGTTTAAACAAACTAACTAAATCACAAACATGTATCACAGCCATACTATTTGATCAACACCAAACCAACCATGGGCAGTTCTCAACGACCCTCTGAGCAACTGAACTATTATGATCAAAACGAAAATTAAAGTTTACAGAATAAATGATTTCTTTGTACATTCATCCATCTTACACATAAATGTAGTTCCATTTCAATTTCCCACAACTGTCACTTACACATATTCTGAAAACATTCTCTCCACAACTGAAAAACAAACTGCATCAGAGCTATTCTTGACAAAATACTGATCCATCTCTCTCGTTTAAACAAACTAACTAAATCACAAACATGATCACAGCCATACTATTTGATCAACACCAAACCAACCATGGGCAGTTCTCAACGACCCTCTGAGCAACTGAACTATTATGATCAAAAGAAAATTAAAGTTTACAGAATAAATGATTTCTTTGTACATTCATCCATCTTACACATAAATGTAGTTCCATTTCAATTTCCCACAACTGTCACTTATACATATTCTGAAAACATTCTCTCCACAACTGAAAAACAAACTGCATCAGAGCTGTTCTTAACAAAATACTGATCCATCTCTCTCGTTTAAACAAACTAACTAAATCACAAACATGTATCACAGCCATACTATTTGATCAACACCAAACCAACCATGGGCAGTTCTCAACGACCCTCTGAGCAACTGAACTATTATGATCAAAAGAAAATTAAAGTTTACAGAATAAATGATTTCTTTGTACATTCATCCATCTTACACATAAATGTAGTTCCATTTCAATTTCCCACAACTGTCACTTACACATATTCTGAAAACATTCTCTCCACAACTGAAAAACAAACTGCATCAGAGCTGTTCTTAACAAAATACTGATCCATCTCTCTCGTTTAAACAAACTAACTAAATCACAAACATGTATCACAGCCATACTATTTGATCAACACCAAACCAACCATGGGCAGTTCTCAACGACCCTCTGAGCAACTGAACTATTATGATCAAAAGAAAATTAAAGTTTACAGAATAAATGATTTCTTTGTACATTCATCCATCTTACACATAAATGTAGTTCCATTTCAATTTCCCACAACTGTCACTTATACATATTCTGAAAACATTCTCTCCACAACTGAAAAACAAACTGCATCAGAGCTGTTCTTAACAAAATACTGATCCATCTCTCTCGTTTAAACAAACTAACTAAATCACAAACATGTATCACAGCCATACTATTTGATCAACACCAAACAAACCATGGGCAGTTCTCAACGACCCTCTGAGCAACTGAACTATTATGATCAAAACGAAAATTAAAGTTTACAGAATAAATGATTTCTTTGTACATTCATCCATCTTACACATAAATGTAGTTCCATTTCAATTTCCCACAACTGTCACTTACATATTCTGAAAACATTCTCTCCACAACTGAAAAACAAACTGCATCAGAGCTATTCTTGACAAAATACTGATCCATCTCTCTCGTTTAAACAAACTAACTAAATCACAAACATGTATCACAGCCATACTATTTGATCAACACCAAACCAACCATGGGCAGTTCTCAACGACCCTCTGAGCAACTGAACTATTATGATCAAAAGAAAATTAAAGTTTACAGAATAAATGATTTCTTTGTACATTCATCCATCTTACACATAAATGTAGTTCCATTTCAATTTCCCACAACTGTCACTTACACATATTCTGAAAACATTCTCTCCA
Organism: Caerostris extrusa; assembly: GCA_021605095.1. NCBI lineage: Eukaryota > Metazoa > Arthropoda > Arachnida > Araneae > Araneidae > Caerostris > Caerostris extrusa. The sequence goes on from BPLR01017411.1 coordinate 81,042, forward strand.
CAACTGAAAAACAAACTGCATCAGAGCTATTCTTGACAAAATACTGATCCATCTCTCTCGTTTAAACAAACTAACTAAATCACAAACATGTATCACAGCCATACTATTTGATCAACACCAAACCAACCATGGGCAGTTCTCAACGACCCTCTGAGCAACTGAACTATTATGATCAAAAGAAAATTAAAGTTTACAGAATAAATGATTTCTTTGTACATTCATCCATCTTACACATAAATGTAGTTCCATTTCAATTTCCCACAACTGTCACTTACACATATTCTGAAAACATTCTCTCCACAACTGAAAAACAAACTGCATCAGAGCTGTTCTTAACAAAATACTGATCCATCTCTCTCGTTTAAACAAACTAACTAAATCACAAACATGTATCACAGCCATACTATTTGATCAACACCAAACCAACCATGGGCAGTTCTCAACGACCCTCTGAGCAACTGAACTATTATGATCAAAAGAAAATTAAAGTTTACAGAATAAATGATTTCTTTGTACATTCATCCATCTTACACATAAATGTAGTTCCATTTCAATTTCCCACAACTGTCACTTATACATATTCTGAAAACATTCTCTCCACAACTGAAAAACAAACTGCATCAGAGCTATTCTTGACAAAATACTGATCCATCTCTCTCGTTTAAACAAACTAACTAAATCACAAACATGTATCACAGCCATACTATTTGATCAGCACCAAACCAACCATGACAAGTTCTCAACGACACTCTAATCAACTGAACAATAGTCACATTGAAATTTGAAGTTTACAGAATAGATAATTTAATTCTTCATTCATCCATCTTACACACAAATCTAATTTCATTTCAATTTCCCACAACTGTCACTCCGATCCATTTTGCGTTTCAGCGAAATGGAAATACAACATCTCAAAGAATCATTTTCTAAGAAATTTTATGCATTATTCTTGAGTCTAAAAAAATCAGAATCGTCACAAATGTCCACTCAAAAGTGTTTTGTTTACTTTCCATAATGACATGCTGACGAAATCGTAAATATTTATGCTTCGAATTCGTTCGCAGACGTTTCTCACCTGTGTGTTTCTCTTTTACAGCTCGCTGGCCGTGCGCGACCTTGAGCGAGCAGCTAAGTGCATCGGTGAGGCTTCCCAGAACTGGAAGTAAAAGTGAAACAGAATCCAAGCCACAGCCGATTGCACAATTGTGCGTGATTGATTTACGGTTGTTTTCATTCTTCGAAGGAGGATGGTATTCCATAAAACAGGAGGGATGTTGTGACATTGTATCACACACAAGTGGGTCTGCGTATTGCTGACGAATGCATTCGAGGAATAAATTGAGAATAAATCAGAGCATAAAGAAAAAAAGAGATCTGAGTACAATAAACGATCTTGTCAAGTCTGACTTCAGTTTCGAATAAATGGTAACTGGCCCATACTACTGTGCCCAAAAAGTAAGACCAATTGACTTTTCTCAAACACTCTTTATTTATCCTTCCAAATTTATTTCATCGCTTTCAAAGTCATCCCCTCCGGGCACAATGCACTTATGCCAACTTTTTTCCCCAATCCTCAATGCATGCTAAAAAGTCATCGGCAGGGATGGCCTTCAAAGAGCGCACCGATTCACGTTGAATCTCTTCCATCGACTCAAAAGGTGTCCTCGGAGTGCAGTGCTCATTAAATTTAGGTACACTATTCTTAATTTTATACTCGATTAAACTCATTATTTCAATTATGTCTTTAAAAAAAATATAAAAGTGCACATACGAATTATCCTTTCCCTGATTTCATTCTAAAAACTTTATAGTATAGTCGAATTTAATTAGATTTCTAACAAAATAATAACGTTATTTGAGGCATGCAAAAAAATTTTTAAAAAATGTGCATCAATAGCAAAATATATAAAATTGATTCGTAGAGCGAAAGACATTTAAATATATAATTTTGGTATTCAGTTCCATCTTTTGTAACAAGAAGCGAAATCGCAGGAAGTTACGAACTACCTTAGTAGGATTAAGGACCAAAATATTTCTAAAACAAGTTGGTGAATTTTATTTAATTCTTTATTTGTTTAATATTTGTTTCAATATTATCATAAATAAGGTTTCCTTTGAGGTAACCTGCCATAACAAAAATACATAAAATTGATTAAGAAAGACATTATATAATTTTGGTTTCCAGTTCCATGTTTTCGTAACAAGAATCCAGAAACAAAACGGGGGCAGGACAACCAACTCGTAATCCGCCCAAAAGTTAAAAACAAATCGGTTATTCCTCACCCAATTCGTTCAGGGCCGCCAGGAACAATGGCCGGCAAGGTCACCAACCCGACGCCCGAACAGCAAATGGCCGCGAAACAATTCTTAACCCATTGTTGCCGAATATCCCGCTTTAATTGATGAGCGCCACCCTTGCGAGAAATCATCCGTGCATCTGGCAGCAGGGTCGTCCAGAATAGCGCCCGTCAATTTGGAGGACCCCTCATGTGGAACAGAACAAATCAGAAACGCGTTCCAAAGTGGTCATTGCCAAAGGTGCGTTCTATGGCCGTTCCTTCTTCGAGTGCCTTTTTGCCTTTCTTGCCTTTTTTCTTTTTTCTTCTTCCTATTCGATGCATCGTATTGCTTTTTGATGGCGGAAATGAAGAGCCTTTTTTTTTTTTTTTATTATTCCTGTTGTTCCCGAAAAATGTCTGAGGTTGTTGAAATTTCTGTGCCCTAATGGCCATTCGCCTCGTTTTAGAGTTCGAAATGGTATTCGTTGCACATTCGGGTTGAGAGCTATTCCATTTCTATGGTTCCTGCAAACTCTTTTGTATTGATTTCAAATTTCGATATTAACATCCTAAAATGTTTCCATTAAAAAAGAAAAAAGAAAAGTAAACTTTACGATTACGAATTACTCGGCTAAAGTATAATTTTTTTTTTTTTCGTCGTTTTCTTATGCAATGTCTTTTGATCGCACAACTTAATACACAAAGCGAGAAGATTTCTATTTGACTTGACTTGGTGCTTTGAGATGTATGCCCGTTGACGCTGCTTTTATCTCAATTTATCCAAATGTTTTTCTTCGCAACAAATTTGCAGAAGTGGAAATGAGACCTCCTCAAAAGAACACCCCAAAATTTAAAATTCCAAAAATTCACTGAAAAATTCGAAATTCCTGGGATCCAAATTTCTTTCTGAAATACCATATGCGTTGTCGACAGTCTCTGGTAACCAAAAGAATATCAATAAAAGGAGTATATTTCGACACGAAAGAAATAGACAAAACTACCGATCAGTCGATCAAACATTTTAACATTTAAACAATGATTTAGAACACATGAAGCACTACTAGCACTTGAAACGAAAAGTGAAAATGAGATAACACAAGGAAAAAAAGCATATGGTGCACCCCATAAGATTTCTACTTTGTGTTAGAAAGCTTAAAAATTCTTAAGAAATTCTGAATTCTTAAGAAATTTGGTACAAAATTCAACCGTAGCATCTTTACAGTAATTTCAAGAAAATCGTTTAAGTCGGTATACCATGAGTATATAGACCCCAGACAGCATGGAAACATAAATATCCGTTTTAATGGTAGAAATGGACGAATCGATTACTTGTCAGGGTGCGTCAGATAAAAGAACCGTGAAGCTGCTTTGAAAGAAAAAGCATAATAGTTAATGTTTGATTTCATGTGGTTTTTATTTTAATGTCTAAAATTCTAAATCTAAAATTTTAATGTTTTAAAAATTAAAATTATTTTTATTGTAATTAAATTTTTTCTTCAATGACATTTTCTCCCTCATGACGTCGCTCCTTTTGAATGAGTCCCCCTTGGTAGCTTCCAAATTGTCCACGCTATCTGTGGCCGTTTAAATATCTTTTTACTGTTGTAAATAAAATAATAAAATAATTAAAAGAAGAAGGAACAGTAAAAAGATAATTAAAATACCTTTTTACTGTTGTAAGTTGCTTTAGTGTGTGTGGCATTTTTATTGCAAAAAGTTGTACTACAAACAGTATGTGAAATATGAATCCAAATATCAGTGAGCTGCCGAAATGTAAAGATTTCTCGGTTTTCTACCATGTGTCATAAAGTTATCGATATTACAAAAAAAAAAAAAAAAAAAAAAAAACTAAATTACTTCTTTCAATAAAAAAATTCTTCATTTCTGGGCTTAATTCTTTCTTACTTAATTTGCAAAGAATGACTTAAATCATCAGGATAAATTTCAAAAACAAAGTGAGTAGTCAGAAAAGCTAAACGTATGTATTTAAGAAAATATTATCAAATATTTTAGTGTTGTCTTTTTCTTAAAACAAATGCATGCTATGAATTTTCAGAAAACTAAAATTATCTAAACAAGTTTTATTAAAAATTATTCAGGTTCTAGAAAATTCTGATATCAAATAAGTAGAAAAAGGTTTCAATTTCTGAATAATGTTACTATTTTCGAATCATAATGCTTCAGAAGGCAGTAGAATTTAAACTTTATAATTTTATTCTTCACAATACATTTGAGTTTTTCTTTAAAAAAGAATAAATAGGAAATTCCTTCAACTTTATTTAAACAAGTCTGAACGTACCAAAAACGTGCACATTGGTTCTTGTCTGTTGCATACTTGCATTTGTATCCACGAACAAATCTCTTTATTTTAACATTCATTTCGATTTCAACATAGAATAGAAATTCTTCATTTCAAAACACTACTGCGTCTAAAAAGTAAGACCCATTTTCAATTTAAAATTAGATGGAATTGCATTTTTTTTTTTTTTTTTAGGTTGCTGGCACTGTCTTTGACATCTGTGTGAAATGTGACGACAAAATATTCATGAGTGTTTGAGTTACGCTTGGCTTTGTGAAACGTTCAAACTGATTCCGGCGATTTTTGAAATGTCTCGATTCATTGAGCAAAGAACTTGCATTCAATTTTGTTTGCGCAAGCGTATAGAATGTTGCAGAAGGCATTCGGTGAGCATTCCTATATCGGAAAGAAATGCTTAGAAGTGGTATAAACAATTCAAAGAAGGTAGAGAACACGTTGAAGACGAAGAGCCCTCTGGTCGATCCTCCACCTCAACCGACGAAGCTCACGTTTAAAAATTAAAGATTTGGTGATTGCAAACCGTCGATTTACAATTACAGACCTTGCTGATGATGTTGGAATTTCAAAAGGATCGGTCCATTCCATTTTGAGCTTCAAACGCGTCAAATCTCGATGGGTACCGAAAACACTGAATGCGCCAGCTAACACTGCGTTGATTCTTCATGACTTTTTCGGCAAAAATGAAACCCATATCTTTCCACAACCATTGTATAAGCATCGTGCTACTTCTGGCTATTCCCTAAACTCAAAAGACCCCTCCGGGGACACCTCTTTGAGTCGATTGAAGAGATTCAACGTGAATCGCCGCGCGGTTTGAAAGTCATCCCTGTCGATGACTTTTCAGCACGCATTGAGTATTGGAAAAAATTTGGCATAAGTGCATTGTGTCCGGATGGGGTTACTTTGAAGGCGATGAAATAAATTTGGAAGAGTAAATAAAGAGTTTTCGAAAAAAAAAAAAAAAAAATTGGTCCTACTTTTTGGGCACAGTAGTAAGCTTTGCAAATACACGATATGTTTTAATTAGTTTTATTAATATTAGATGGTATAAAATAAAATCATTGAAGAATTCAAAAGACTTTTTCGTCAAATCTTTGATGAATCTTTTTTTTTTGACGAATCGTTTACAAAGCAAAGTAAATCAAAATCAAATATTTCCTTTTCAAATTGTAATCTATAACTTAATACTTCATTCTTATCATGCATGCAGCAAATATTAAAAAAAAAAAAACTTTTCTTTAAATTTCAAACATTCTAAAATCATTCTACGTTAAATGCTTTTCATATCACATTGCCTGACGTAGTATAGAATGGCCATTGAGTTTGGCATCCAGTTTATGAAACCCTAAATCGGAAGTTCACGCCAAAAGTTCATAAACCCAATCACAAAGCGTTTTTCATTGAGTACAAAGTTCTAGCACCTCATAAAACCCTTTTTTTTTTCTTTCACCCTTTTGACTATTACTTAACCTAACCATCCGTTCCACCAAAAGGTGGTACTTTCCCCTTTGCTTCTTTTTTTGCGCGTGGTCACGAAAATCGTGCTAGCTGCGCTGATGGTGAGGCAGATCTTGAAAAGAAGACACACACACAAAAATAAAAAGCTGATGCTATCTGCCAAGTGCGGGAAAACTGTTAGCTCACACACAACACCTAAAGACAGCTGCTGGCTTAAAGCCTTTGAACACTCTCGGGAAACATGGGGTGGGGATGGAGGGTTGAAGAATAGTGTCTGATAGAATCTATGGACAGCTGTACAAGAATACAAAATTTTGATTTTTAAAAATAAAAAAAAATTTTTTAATCGATGAATTTATAGGAAAATTTTTCCCTTCCTTTAAATACACGCATTTTTGCAAATTACAGGGATCTAAATGATTCATCAGATTGATTATCTGTGGTTCAGAAGATTAATGATGGAGTAATTATCGGAAAAAAAGTTCGCCTGTTCTATTTTTAGGGGAGGGAGGATGGTAAGAACATAAATCATGAAAAAAAAAAAAAGTCGAATTTTGGAAAATCGATAAAACATTGGATTGTTTGGTGAAAAGTAATTTGAATTAGAACCTAAATAAAAAAATATCGTAATATCAAGAATTGCAAAATAATTATTCTAATGCAGCTGGCAACACAGAGAAAGGTATAACATAATCAAGGACTGCACCGCTGTGACTCATTGAGCACTACCCAGGGGTCACTTGTAGCTTGAAAATAGGCTACGGACGCGGAGTAACACTAGTTTCTGAAAGTTTCGTCTAGTTTCTGAAATTAGTGACTGCAAAGCAAGTCGCCAGTATCGAGCAGGATTTATTGAAAAATTTTTCTAAGCTAAAGCCATTTACTTTATTATTAATTATTTTTTATTAAAGACCTTCAGTAAAATGTTTTGCCGTAATCCATCTGTCTTCTGTCTTAACTAGGTCTCCATAAAATACAAAAATCCTCACCGCTATCACAACTCAAAATGGAGTCCTTGATCATGAATAAAAAGGAAAAGCATGAAGTATATAAAAAGAGCTTAATTCATATTTACTTTGCTTCACATTCAACATATTATTTAATAACATTTCTGTGAACTGGTGACTTTTGCATTTCATATTTTAAAATGTGTTACATTTCAGTGGATTATTCGAAATTCGGGTGAATGCATAAGGATATTCCGAATAAAGAAGCATTAGCAAATGTACCGCTCAATCACTTCAAATCTTATAGGTAATTGGTTTAGGTACATTCAACATTGCTTTCATGATATATATATATATATATACCATAGTTATACGTTGTTAAAGCCAAACTGAAGGGTGGATAACCTGACAAGTTATAATGGTGTCATAGGGTAGTGCGATCTGATATTCTGCTAATTGTTATAAGAACCATTGCAACACTATGATGAAGAGAATGCATTGCAGTAGAGACTTTAATGCACTATTTAGCTTCGCGTCATAATGATATTTATTACAATTTATTACTCGTAAAGTTTTATATTAATTTAAGTTTTCATTCATTCCCAATAGCATTTTTCATATCTAAACTGTTTTATTTTAATTTTTTTCTAACGCAGCTGGCAAACACTTAGACAATTGTCCTTGATGCCTTAAGGCAAGCGCTGCACCGACATTACTCACTTAGCACTACCCAGAAGGTGCATGTCGCGTGAAGATAAGCCACGAAAGCGGAGTAACAGTACCCCCGCAACACTCTACTATCTTGTTAGACCGGAACCTACGGCTTAAAAAGTGGATTTCAAAACCACTACAGACATCCATGGCACCGCCGGGACTCGAACCCGAAATCTGTGGTAAAGAGGGCCAGAGCGCTAGCCACTCGACCCATCAGCTCCCTCGTATCATAATGTTATTTATTGTAAGTTATTACTCGTAAAGTTTTATAATGATTTGCATAGATTTGTCTTCATGTTTCGTTCATTTCATTAGCATCCATTTAATCTCTTGAAGGCCTAATCTTCTAATCTCGTAAGTTTCCAATATCTTGACTGTTATACAATAAACTGTATAACAGTCTATTCATTAAAATCGCTGCATGGGTACAATTCCTTTTGGGTAAAAAATAATAATGTCAAGCGATATATTTTACTTGAATTGTAGAATAAATCGTTACATTTCTGTATTTTTAGTTCTAACATACAACACTGAATGCACACGAAAATATATATCAGAATTATTTTAACTTCGCTTATTGTGTTAAATGTGCAGTATGGAGACTTTATCACACGGGATACTATGGTCGCGTACAGCATCAAGCATACATCCATCGCCTTTGAAATAATATGTTTATAGTGTGTATGACTCACACCCATATCATTTGAGGTTCGATTTGTCGCTCTACGGTGCACACTTTAAGCTAAACAGACCGGGACATACAGTTTAAAGTGGATTCACAACCCTTCACAAACATCCCTGGAACCCTTCACAAACATCCATGCCAACGCCAAGATTCGAACCTGAAACCAAAGATATCATTTGCGGAGAGAAAATGTGTGCTTCATTGGCTCCCAAGCATTTCGAAATGAAACAACAGAGGATGACCCTTGCATATCCGCCACGTAATAATCTTATGATTAGAGTAGCAAAGTCCTGAATGCTGTGCATGGCAATAATAAGTTGTGTGACGAGGTATTAAAACAAAGCAGTTTGCAAAAAAGTGAGATTTAATATGACTCACGGTCATTAGCAAATTAAATGAATGCCATTTCCTAAATTAAATATCGAAATAAAATGAAAAAAAAAGTAGCTCCCACAATCGATAACGAAACGCTGACGCAATCGATATAAAAGTTATCGGTTTGAATGACAGAATCTTTCATAATCAATAAAAGTGTCAGTTTGAAGTAATAAGAGACCGGAGAAGGTTTTTTATTTATTTATTTTGCTCTTATTTAAAAGACAGTTAATTTTTTTAAAAATAAAAATGTACCTAAACCCTGTTTGAAATACAAATGAAAAGAGATAAAAAATATGTGTTAACTTTCTTTTGATAGTGCAAATAATTTTTAAGGGAATGTTATTTGACTAAATGCTTCAAGATGACTTAACTGTGTAGGTTGAATGCTACTCAATTCCATTTCAAACTACAGCTATAAAAATTCGCTTAATGTGAATTTTTTTCCTCAGAAAATAACTGAAAATTTTGGGAATGCAACTTTTGACGAATGTAACATTAAACATTGGACAAAATTTAGGGTGAAAACATTCCCCCCTCTTCCTTTAAAAAAGAAATTTTTTAATTTTTCGAAAATGTGTCAAAAGTAACGAAAACTTTTTACATTGAAAATTTAGAAATAATATTCATACATGTGTTTACCGAAAATAATATCAAAAGGGACATTTTTAGAGTCAACAAATTTATAATATAATATAAACCCATATAATATAATAATTAGTATAATTATAGGATTTGTAATGGATAATATTGCATTTTGTGGCCCACTGATGGCTGAGTGGCTAGCGCTCTGGCGCTCGATACCACGGGTTTCGGGTTTGAATCCCGGCGGTACCTTTGATGTTTGTGGTTCGAATCCACTTTAAACCGTAGGTCCCGGTCTAACATTATCGTAGAGCGTTGAGGAGGTATTGTTACTCCGTGTCCGTAGTTTATCTTCAAACTACACGTACCTCCTAGGTAGTACTAAGTGAGTAACGTCGGTGCAGCGCTTACCTTAAGGCCTCAAAGACAACTGTCTAAGTGTTTTCTAGCTGAATTAGAACAAAAAAAAAAAGATTGCATTTTTAATTAAGAAACTAAAAATTAATTAATAAATAAATTTAAAAATATAACCTGAAACATGATTTGAAATTAGCATTAAACAGCACAAACTATAGAACGATATTTATATTTTCAAAAATAGATAATTCACTGATTTTCATTTAAAAGTAAGAAAAAAAAATACTGGAAATGAAAGTATATTTACAGGTAAAGAACAAATACAATTTCAAAGCGGAAGTTTTATTAGGGAAACATTCAACACTACTATCAATAAAGTTTTAAAGACTCTAATAAATCGAAATTAAAAAAAAATCGAACTGAAAAAAAAAGTGTTTCAATTTCGATTAAAAGTTAATTAAGCGCGTCCACCGTGATGAGTCATCTGCATGCAATTCAAAAACAATTTGCAATTTAAAACAATTTGGAAATTTCTGGACGTAATAAAACTGAAATTAACATCAAATGTATGCATCCGATTGACACATGAAAATAAATGTCACTTTATACGTGAGTCACTAAACCAACCGATTTGAATGAGTAATGAAGCCATTATTTAAATGAGATTTCAATCAAATCTAAAACATAATTCACATTCAGTAAACAAATATTTTATTATTTTAAAACAATGAACAGAAAGTGAACATTGTTTTGACAGATGGAAGATTTATACAGCTAATTGAATAAAAAACTGAATGAATTGGAGCATTAATGAAATCTTGATGTTCCACGTGATGGAGAAAACACGTGGAGAATGAAAAGTATTTCGTTACATCACACACTTTCATGTCGTTTCGAAAAGTTCCATCTGCGAAAATTGCGTCAAAATGCATTTAGGCTCCGCCGATCTCAACTGTATCCAGGGCCGGATTTAGATGAAAAGAAGCCCTAGGCTATTCCACTTATTTCACCTTCCTTTTTAAGTTTGTAAATGACATGAGAGATAATGAAATACGTCATTACTGTGATATATATCAATACGTTAAATGAAACATGTTGTGATGGGTACTCATCTTTATAAAAATTGCGGCACGGATAATAAATAAATAAAAAAGTCGAGAGCACTTATTTGGACATTTATTCTCAACACCCTATATGGTACTTGTAACAATAACTCATCAAACATAACACACAACAGTTACAAAGTAACAAAATTCAATAATAAATATCTTTGTCCACGAAAATAAAATAGGCAATAAAAATTATCCTATTTTCTATTAAATAACTGAACGTATGAACTATATTTTGGTGCAATCTCGTCTATACAAACGAACAGACCCATGAGCCGAATGCGTTGATCTTAACCAACACATTTTTATGTCTGTTTATTATTCATATGTGTAGAATTTCTCCTTATTTTCGATTCAGTGTTTGAGTGTTTACTGTTTTTAGAATGGTGTCATTCTAATTTTGCTTACAATTTGAATGTAGGCCCCTTTTGATCTTGAGGCCCTAGGCTGAAGCCTTGTTAGCCTATAGGAAAATCCGGCCCTAACTGTATCGTTTTAATCAGGGGTGGCCAAATCATATGGTCTTGTAGGCCACTTTGGAAATGTATCCCAACTCCGCGGGCCGCATATAAAAGTATATATCCCCCTATTAGATTTAGACCCACTATAAACATTTTTTGGAGAGAAAAATTGAAACATAATGAGTTATTATTATTACATGTAAATATAGGTAATATAATAGTAATGATACTTATCGCACATTGTGAAGAAATATAGAACATTCAAATGAAATATTAAAAATTTATAAAAATAAACGAAATAAAAAAAATGAAATCATTAAAAATATTTATTTGACTAGTGCGATATTTGTTTGCACAAAAATATTATTTTAAAATCAATTCACAATTCAGTTAATTTTTTTCTCATCATTTCGACAGTTAATTTTTGCTTATATGGATGCACAAATAATGCATTTTTTTTTAAACATTGGTATTCACTACTTTGGCCAATATAAAATAAATATAATTAGTAAAAGTGTAATAAATCTCATGGGCCGAAAAATGTTCAAGGCGAGCCGCGGGTTGGCCACCCTGGTTTCTAAAATGTAGTTCTTCAGAAAGTTCTGGGTGATGTGTTTACGTCGTCTTATGTAAGAATTAAAAATCAGAATTAAAATTTAAAAAATACTTGAAATTATTATTTTTATTCGATAGATGATTGAATATAAATGTGATGATTTAAAAATGATTAAAGATCCAAATCAAGAATTATACCCGTCCTATTACTGAAGTTAAATTGCACACTATCTTTATGATTTTAACGATTTCATAGAATTCATTCTTTCTCAGTGATCTATAATTTTTTTTTTACCTTGCTTTAAATTTTTATTTCTGATAATTCATCCATATTTAAATAAAAATAACAGAATTCTGGCACTTAAATTTAAAATAAGACAAAAAATAGTTCATTCATTGTTTTAGGTAGAAACATGGCTGCTATTCCGGTAAATGATTGTTGCTTGATTAATTTAATTATAACTGACGTCATTTTTTAATAATTATCAATTCTGATTACTATTACAAACAAATTTCTGATATTTGATTGCCTATACATTCTCAAAAAATCGAAATAAAAAAAAAAAACATTAATTTATTTTTAAATATTTTTAAAACGCGAAAAATAACTTATCTCATAAATTTTAAACATAATGATTGAATACATAGTAAAAACAAAGGTACAGTAAACCAAAAACTATATTTTAAAAAAGGATCTAATATTTAAGTAAAAATGTTAAAATACGAGATTTGTAATAACAATCACAAACACGGTAGAAAATGTCTTGCTACAAAATAGAATCCAGTATAATAGAAATCAAATTTATCTAGCTCAAGTTATAAATCCAGTTATAACGTGAGCTAGATAATTGTTTTCATTTATTTTAGAGCAATAGTAATATATATATATTTTTTTCATATTCACGTAATCTGGAACAGATTTATGGAAATAGTGGTTGTTAGCGTATCGACAAATGTAACATTATCACGATGTTTTTAAAACAATGGAGCTGCATAAGAACCTGAAAATTCTATAATAAAGTAAGTTCCACAAGAAGCCTAAAAATACCATTCATCTTCAAAACACTTACTAGAAATCAGAAATTAAAAAAAAAAAAATAAAGATCTAGTATCGTTTCATTGATTTTTGGGTACTCAACCATTTCATCTGAATTGTCAACAAATATGTGTCATACATACACAAGACTGGCGACTCCATTTAAAATGGTAAAACTTGAGAGCTACTACTGTGTCCAAAGAGTAAGACAGATTTTTTAGTTTAAAATTCCCGGTAATAAATAATTTCAATTTTTTTTTTTTTTAGGTTGCTGGCACTGTCCCTGATATCTGTGGGAAATTTGACGTCAAAATATTCATTAGTGCTTGAATTAAGCTTGGCTTTATGAGACGCCTCAAACTGATTCCGGCGATTTTTGACATGTCTCAATTAATTGAGCAAAAGAACTTGCATTCAATTTTGTTTGCGGAAACGTATAGAATGTTGCAGGAGGCATTCGGTGAGCATTCCTGCATTGGGAAGAAATGTTTAGAAGTGGTACAATTAGAGACCTTGTTGATGATGTTGGAATTTCAAAAGGATCTGCCAATTCCATTTTCGACCTCAAACGTGTCAAATCTCGATTGGTACCGAAAATACTGAATGCCCCAGTTTACATTGCATTGATTCTTCGTGACTTTTTCACCAAAAAAGAAACCCATATCGTTCCACAACCACCGTATTCCCACCGTGCGACTTCTGGCTATTTCCTAAACTCAAATGACCAATCTGGGGACACCGTTTTGAGTCTATTGAAGAGAAGCGCTTTGTCCTGCCGATGACTTTTTAGCATGCATGAAGGATTGGAAAAAAAGTTGGCATAAGAGCATTTGTGTGCGGAGGATTGCTTTGAAGGCGATGAAATAAATTTGAAAGAATAAATAAAGTGCTTTTGAAAAAAAAAATTATTATTATTACTTTTTGGGCACAGTAGTATGCCACTATTTTACACCTATGGAAAATGATTGCCATTGCTGAAGTTCCTATCTTCGTGCTTCATATGCACTTGCCAGAAAATGTCTGCTTTTAGAAAGGTTAATCAGGATATTGATGCCACAAATATCACTAGTAAATGATCGTTTTTAAGACAAAATTTTTGAGTTCATTCTTTAAACCTACTGTTCTTAAAAATGCAAATGGAACAGGCGATACTTTTAAAAAATAGGTATTTGAAAAAAAAAAAATACTGCAGTTTTGAAATAACCGAAAATCGGACAGAAAAAGACATCGTACAAATGTAAGAAACTGGTTTTTTTTCTAATTTTCAATGAAAATTTGGTAACATTTGTTAATGTGTAACATTGAAAGTGTTAAGATTAAATTATTAATATATGCTCTTTTAGATAAAAATTTCGAAATCTTTATATATTTGGTAGCCATGTGAAATTTAAATGACAAAAAATTTGAGTAAAACAAAAGTTATTGTATATGTCTTAAGCAAATCCTTTAAAAACTCGTCAAACAATCAGGAAAAAAATGTATTGTTTGATATAAAGAGAGGAGTGACTAAGATCAAACAGAAAATGCGGACGTGTCGTTCGTCATGATTGACTTTGTGACAGAAACATTCGGTTTAAATCACTTCTGTTAAAGCAAATAACCAATGATTGAGCATGGGTGGTAAAAAGTTTATAAGTTGTTTCTACTCATCCGTTCATAAAAACAATGGACAAAACATGATTACCATGAGGAGGGGTTGGATTGTATATAAAACATTGTTAGTTTAGTTTCGGCAAAAGAATGCTTAGATAAATCCAAGAAATTCTGAGAATTAATAATATTTTTTACATAAAATAGAGGTTTGAGTATGAAAAACCCAATACCAACTGTAAAATAACGTGGTGATGACGTAATGATCTAAGGGAAGTAGAAACGCAAGAAAAAGTTTTTTATTTCTTACTGGAATATTCGAATGTTTTAAATGAAATTTAAAGCAATTGTTGAAAAAGATTAAAGGTTTTATTTAATACATCCAAAAAAGACAGATATCCCAAATGCACTATTGACGGAGTGAAGTTCCTGTAGTATAAAATATACCAAAAACCATAAATTCAACTATCCTGGCGCACTTAAGTGTTTTATGGAATTTTTGCAGCAATTCAGTATCCACCAACACGATGCTACTTTGTAGAACATAATGAAATCGGCGATGAACGAAAATGAACAAAATAATAATTGAATATGCATCAAAATTATTGAACTGTATTCTATAGAAAAGGATTTAAGTACACAAAAAGAAAAATACATTCAATTAAAGTGCGCTTAAATGATCTTTTAATGTTTCATTTGTTGCAAATAATTGTTTTTTCTGAAAACTTTCCAACTTCACTTCATTTGTGGGGATTTGTTTTCTTAATTTTTACTTATTTTGCATGTCAGATATCTATAATTTAAATTCATTCATAAACATAACGCGAAAGGATGAATGACAAACGTCTTCATCAGGGCAGGGATTTTCCTATAGGCTAACTAGGCTTCAGCCTAGGGCCTCAAGATCAAGAGGGGCCTACATTCAAATGGTTAGCAAAATTAGAATGACACTATTCTAAAAACAGTAAACACTGAATCGAAAAAAGGAGAAATTCTACACACATGACTCGTTAACTAACATAAAATGTATTGCTTAAGATCAGCGTCTTCGGCTCGTTGTTTCTGTTCGCTTGTATAGACGAGATCGCACCAAAATATAGTCCATACGTTCCCTGATTGCTATGGAAAATACTGACGTGCCTTATGCTACTAAGCTCTGGTCTGTGATTGCATAAATAAAGTGCAGGTTGGAACAGACAAGCGAACAGACCTATTGATATCCCGACGTTCGGTTGTATTCGTATTATTTCGATAATATGAAAACGTGCTAATGTTATTAGAAAAGATTCTTATCTTAGGATTGCGTACACGATCATTTGATTCTCGCCTTTTGAGTTCAGTAGGTTCAATACTTTAGTGAAGTGTTTATAGACTATTGAAATTTTTTTTGTGACAATATTTTCATTTCGCGGAATTCTAGGTAAGTTCTTAACTTTTTATTTATGCACAATTATTAGTAACGAAATCACGACATGTTTCATTTAACATATTGATATATATATCACAGTAATGATGTATTTTATTATTATCTCTAACGTAATTTTCAAACTTAAAAATGGGAGGTGAAAGGGCCTCATAAGTAGAATAGCCTAGGACCCTCTTTTCATCTAAATCCGGCCCTGGTCTTCATTCACAAACGTATTTACTATATAACAGTTTTCTTAACACAAATACCACCACTTGGCGATGTTTATGGAACAAGAGTACATACGCAATGCAGATGACATACGTGAATGAATTCAGTTAAAAACTCTCTCATCAAAATGATTGAATTGTTAAAAATTATAGTTTAAAAAAAAATAAAAAATACGCTTTTAGAGTTAATCAAGCTAAAGTAAAATAATTGTTAACATAAGAATAAAATGAATGACGACAAAATGAATGTCACTGTTCTAAAAGCGTGGGTGCTTTGTATGACTCTGCATTTCGGAATGAAACTAGTGAAAATTATAACGATTGATATCGAGCACCCCACGCTTTTAAAACAGTCATTTTATTCTTATGTTAACAATTATTTTTTACTTTTTAGTTTGATTCACTCTAAAAGCGTGTTTTTTAGTTTTTTTAAACTATAATATTTAAATGAGGTCCCGGTACGGAGGACTGGAACTATAGTTCTTACACTAATTTAATTGTGAGTAAAACAAAGGCTAAATGCGAATAGGTCGGGCCAGCCAGGATTCGAACAGGGAATTTCCTGATCCGTAGTCAGGTGCGTTATTCGTTGTGCCACTGTCCCACGTAGGTTTGAATGTCTTTCACTCTACAAGGGTTAAATTGCTCTTCATAAGTTAAAATAAAATCACTCATCCTGGCGATCCTGATCATGATGAGATAATAAACCTATCAAAATATTTCAGTGTCGTCGGACCTTGATAAGTCTACAACGTTTCCAATTAAATCGGATCGCTTAAAGTAGGCAAAATGGAGCCCAAAAAGAGTCAGTCACAAAAACAAACAAACATGCAAGTGAAACTAATAAAAGCGTATCAATAAACAATCCAGTTTCTTACCTTTTCAATGCTCCGCTTTTTCCGTTTTTCCCGTTTCCGATGATGCTCCTGCCGGAAACGGAAGAACGGGACGGAAGGCTGTCCGGAGTCTCCGCGACATCCTCATCCTTGGACATCAGGTGGACGATGCTCCCGTTCACATGCGGTTTGACGCCGCCGTTGACGCCACCGTTAACGCTGCCGTTCACACTGCCATTGACGCCACCATTGACGCTGCCATTGACCACCGTTAACGTTGCCGTTGGTATATCCATTGGTGGCCCCAACCATGATAGACTTGGGCTTCTGGGGGGACAGGCCGACCCTCCCCGTCCTCTTCGTACACAACGTAGGGGTCATTTTGCAAAAGAATGTCACAGTTAAGCAATCACAGTTACAGCTAGAGATCGAAGACTCACGATGAACTTCCCAAAATGTATTTGATATAATGGAAAAAAATTGCTGCTTATTTATATCAAAGTTGTTAAGAGGATATCTTTTTTTCTTTTATCAGCACACGAAAGTGAAAATGCAGTCATGGACACCATGTATTACTCGTCGCAACATGTTATCAAAGGGAAAACATGCAAGAATAACACTAATTTATCATATCACAATAAATCTGTCATCTACAAAAAAATTTTTATCTGATGATTTTTAAAAATGTTAATTTTAAAAATAATTCAGGTCTAATCAATCATCGATGGGTTGAATTTTTAATGTGACTGACAAGTAAATTATTGGTAAAACTTTAATAATAATTTTTTTCTTCTTGTATTAGAATATAAATGATACGAATTTTTTGATTTTTTTTTTTCAGAATTTTTCCATAAACGTAACTGGACTAGAATCAAGAACTTATAACTAACTGGATATTATTTTCCCACAAAAGTCAGGTGAAAAATTCGAACTTGGCACTTAAAGCGCGTAATCTGAAATTTGACAGTTGAATATCAAGGTCACTCCGTCTGTTTACAACCAGGCAGGTTGGAAATGTCGAAAGAACATTCCTCGAACAAGACGAAAAAAGGAAATCACGTCAGTTTTCAGTAGAAAAAAATGAGAGAATATCTCCTTTCATGTACTTGATATGTTTGCAGATAAACGGTATTCTTTGACAAATATGATTTGATGTCATAAAAAATAGTAATTGCTCAAAAAGGAATAAATCACACAAGTAAAAAATAAATTCTATGTTCACAATTGTTTTTTTCTTCTTAATATTCACATGATTCTCGACTGTTTAAATTCACCTTAAAATTTCACACTATTCTATTTGAATTAAAGTAAACAAACTCAAGTTATATTTCCACAAATATCTGCAATGTTTATAGTATGAAAATATTCTAAATCAGAATATCAGCCTGCAAATAGGGATGAATGAATATATATACGAGATTATTCCAACATATAACTATATATATATATATCCAACACTTTTCTGTATTCAATTATGACACTTTACCAAATCAAAATTGTAATCCCTTAGAAAAAAAAAAACTTGTATGTTCTATGTTCTATGATTAATGCTTACAAAAAAAAAGTTCTATAATGGAACACCAAACGATATTGAGACAGCAGTCATCCACTCACTTCACTTTGACGAGTGCACGCCGTATCCATTTGTTGACAGACTTCCACAACAACAACAAACAGAGAGCAAGTACAACAAGAGGTAGAGGAAAATGTTGACAACTCGCTGTGAGCGATCAGCCCGGAGAAAGCGTTCGAGCCATTTGAGAGCAGATCGGAGGATTCGTTCCATGTGAGAGGGGACAGGGGCGCTGCCTGCGCGGCTGGGCTCACTGATGGCAGGTGGGTGGGGAGAGTAACCTTTGTTTACTCTAAGGGAAGATGACAGCATTGTTCTGATTTCGGTTTTATTTTCGTTTTGACTGGAACAGAAATCGGCGGGTTTATTCATTTATTTATTTCAACTGATACTCTAACGCCAGAGATAATGAAACCGTTTTCTTAAAAAAAGATGATTTTTTTAATAAAAAGAAATCGAGATTTATTTTATTTCTTATTATAGAAATTGATTTCATATATTTTAAAATAATATAAAATATATAATTTTTTTAGAGTGTAACAAAAATCGGCGTGTTTATTTATTTATTTCAACTGATACTCTAACGCCACAAACAATGAAATCGTTTTTTTTTTTTTTTTAAATAAAGATAAAATTATCGCTTTTCATGTTATTAGTATCTGTTTGCTTTTTATATTATTTTTCTTTCATTTTTTTAATTAAAAAATGTATCGTATAATTTTTCCAGCAATGGATATTGGAGTAATATTAAATAACTATCTGTATATTTTTATTTACTATAAGCGAAGATGACAGCAACTCATTGTTCTAATTTCGGTTTACTTTTGTTTTGACTGGAACAGAAATCGGCCAGTTCGTATATTTATTTCAACTGATACTCTAACGGCACAGCGCAATGAAACGTTTTTTAAAAGGTCCCTAATTATTGTACCGAATTTAAACTTAACTTTAAATTCTTTTATTTTGTATTTTACTTTTATTTATTTTTAGTATCTTTTAATTATTTTGAGTACCACTTTAACTGAATTTTGAAACTTTTATCTTGTATTTTTTTACTAACATTAATTAAGCAGCCAACTATAATTATAATCCTATTTATGAATTAAGATGAGGGGGTTTAAGGGGTATTTCCCCTGTTGGTACTCCGTAAACGGCGCGCCAGTTGCCAGTACAAAAAGGTAAAATTATCGCTTTTAATATTATTAGTATCTGTTTTTTTTTATATTATTTTTTATTCCTTTTTTTTTAATTATTAAAAAATGTATTATCGCAAATTATTTTATTTTTCAGCGGTAGATACTGGAGTAATATTGAATAATACGAAATAACTAACTATCTGTATCTTTTTATTTACCATAAGCGAAAATGACAGAAGCGCATTGTTCTGATTTCGGTTTTTATTTTCGTTTCGACTGGAACAGAAATCGGCGAGTTTATTTATTTATTTCAATTGATTATTTATTTATTTCAAAGCCACAGACAATGAAATCTTTTTTAAAAAAGAAAGATGATTTTTCTTTTGTAAAAAGATAAAAAAAGATAATAAAAATAAATAGAGATTTATTTTGTTTCTTATTATAGAAAATTAATTTATCTTTTAAAATAAAAAGAAATAAAATAAAATAGATAATTTAAAAAAATAAAATAAAAGATACGTAGTAATAAAAAGATAACAGCTTTTGATATTAAAATATCTATTTGATTAATATCTGTTTTGCTTTTTATATTATTTTTTTATTTCTTTTTTTTTTTTTAATTAAAAAATGTATTATCGCAAAATTATTTTTTTCAGTGATGGATAATGAAGTAATATTGAATAATACGAGATACCTATCTGTTTTTCTATTACGAAATAGTTTTCAAAACAAAAGTGGATCCTTTTTTTTTTTTTTTTTAAATGCTTAAATATATCGTTTTTCGCTTAATTTCATTTGTAAAATTTCAGAATTTCTAGCAAGTTCAATGTTCAGCAGATGATGAATTTGTTTTTGTATCTCGACTATTTCCACAAAATTTCGTAAAATACTTTTTTTCGCATCACTATGAATATTTTGTAGGATTCATTTACGGCAATTTTATTTTTTATTCTATCTTTATTTATTTTTTGGATACCGGCCGTCCTGGAGTTCCTCTCGCGTATCCCACGAATTGCCCAGTGTATTATTAAGGACATCGCCTCCGAGAAAAATTTTAGGGGGCAATTATTCCACATTTGTGTTTCTTAAGAGAG